>JAPZVO010000309.1:0-50000 GCA_029962745.1 Echinometra lucunter
ATGTTGAATTGAACAATGAGAAATCACGCAGTTAAAGTATAATGCCTTATGTGCAACAAGCCTATAACATTTCCACATGCTATTTTTATGATGATCAAAATCAGTTCAATCCATCAAGTCACCAAAACAAAGTCTTTTGATCCTTTCAAAAATATTATATACTTTACGAGTTTCAAATATATCTAAGATCCTTGACCCGTCATTTTATATTCAAAATCAGAGATTTAGATAAGCGTATTTTTAAAGTCGATTTAAAAGCCCGAACGAGCCAATTTTGCAAATCCATACGTCTCAGTAAATTTGCATACATGTATTTTAAAGTGTATGTGTTTATTTAAAAGTAGTGACAACAATTTCGTCTTGGTAGTTCTTACAAAAAAAAACAACATCTAACTCTGTTCAGGTTTCATTAACAGGTCTCTCGCTGAGAATCATATTCGCGGTTTGCAAAACGGCACATTTCGAGAATTAACTTCCCTGATTTACCTGTAAGTTCCATTTTTATGTCGTTAAATCTTAAATTCATAATGACAATAAAGACATTTATACTGCTCAGCATATCTACCTTAAACGGTGCTCAAGGAAATTAAAAATCATAATGTAACCTTTGAACTTCGAATTCGATTCCACGATTCAATTAAACAGATATGTTATTAACAAGAATTAAAACAAAGAAGCAGATGAGAACAGACCAAGATACGGTATGCGACCTTTTTTATGCAATATGTATATCACAGAAATGGCATTATGACAAGTAAATCTCTTACGGGGGAAATATGGGCTTATGCAAGGATTTTTAAAAATTCATCCTCTCTGACGAGATAGATTTTCAGGACTTACTTCATTCTTGGATACGATGACATGATGAAAGTGGCAGTCTCATATCACAGCAAGAGAGATGCAGGTGCGCCCCCTCCCCGTATGATTTTTCAAGGGATGAAAAGAAAAGAAGAGAAAGAAAAAGAAAAAATGAAGGCGAAAAAAGAAGAAGGAAGAGCATGGGGAAGATAGGGTAGGGTCATGCAACTATATAATGGCCCTATTTGTTCATTTAAGACATAAATGAACTCACCTGTGGTCATCTTGCCCCCTATCAATACCTTGGCGCCACCCCCCGCAGAGGCACATGATGCATTGATATTTCATTTGAAGTAAAATATATTAGAGATAAGTCATTTTGGAAGTAAAATTGCGTGCCAGCCTTAAAATTAATCTCTGTTTCTTGATGCAATTACGATCGTCGAACAAATATTTCCTGGGTCTTTATTCTATAAGAGTATAAGTGCACCTGCGTGGACGGCACGCTTTACGCTGTGTTTGACAAGTTCTGATTGAATGAGTGTCGTGACAAAGACTGCTTACTTGCAATAAAGGAAAGAGAACGTTTTTTTTTTTCATCATGATTTTTTTTTACTTTTGGTTATTTTCATTTCTTAGTGAACATGAATTTTTCGTATGATTTATAACAAAAACAATCAATTCGAAATTCGAAATAGACTTTATAAAAAGAAAATTTGAAAAAAATATTATCCACTCACAGCAAATATGCAAGGAACACTCTTAAAGTGGGTACCCAATGCTGAAACGATGTTAGCTCATTTAAAAGAGCATGATTTTATTAGTAGAAAATCATCTACCTACATTTTTTTTAAAGTCGTGTTGCCAAGGAAACCCCCAAATGTGGTAAGATTTCAAGATATTTTTGACCCCTCAGCTGTGACCCAGTTTCAACTGGGTACCCACTTTTACGTCAAAATGACGTCAAAGTGGGTACCTTGTCGCGCACTTCTAGCAAAATGCGCGCAAGGTATAATACATATTGTACAGTCTAGCGCGCAGCACAACTGCAATGCTGGGTACCCACTTTTACGTCATACCTCATACTCCAACTTTTTGGTCAGCTCTTGACTTTTTTATGAGAAAATTAGCCAAAATACATTGATTTCGATTGAAAATCATCATTTGTTTTAATGTCATTTTTCTTAGAATTCTATTCTCGATCATATATCAGACAAGTTTTTACCATTGTGTAATCACTTTCACCGAAAAATGTGGCAGTTAGAACCTTTTTGTCCTGCATTTCGAGCCTTCAGAAAAGGGGTTCTATAAAGGGTTCTTTATATTTTCAAGAACCCCCAAAGGCTCCTTATAGAACCAATAATGATTCAAAAAACACCTTTAGAACCTTCACAGGCTATTAGTGGTTGTTTGATGAACCTTTCCAATGTGGAACAAGAAAAGGTTCTAATCAGAACATTTTTTTTCTTCTAAAAATGAATGATTAGAGTTTCAACTGCGGGTAGGAAGGGTCTAAAATCATCACCATGCATTGACTTCCATTGAATGTACCCAAGACAAATTCTGTGTTCTTGTGTGTTTACATACCTGCAGGAACCTCTCAACAAATAGGATTGAATACATTGCTCATGACATCCTGCAGGAACTAGAGAATCTACAGTACCTGTAAGTCAAATAATTTTTTATCCAATATTGCCACAAAGGATATGAAGATATACTGCTAGAAAAAGTACTCCGATGAGAGCCATGGTGAGTTTCAAATTTTCGATCTTTATTTTGGATCATGTTCAGGAACTGAAGCATTGAGTGAGATGAACTGTTTATATAAAGTAGGAAAGTTTGAGAACAAATGAACTAAAACAATTACATTACCAACAAAAGGGATGAGATTACATGGGAGAGTAATTAAAAAGGGTACCATCTCACTCAATGCTTCAGTTCCTGAAGATGATCTAAAATAAAGATCGAAAATTTGAAACTCACCATGGCTCTCATAGGAGTACTTTTTCTAGCAGTATACCTAACATTCATGTTTTGCTTTTTTTTAAATCTGAAAATCGGGTCAGTCAATCCCAGTTTGTTGTAAGGTAGACATAAGTTCTGCTGATCTTTTTTTTCAAAGTATCAATGTGTTGTAAAATTCTAGTCACTCTGTATTGTAATAGGAATATTTGTCATTTTAATTGACGGATATTTCGCGGAAATGTAATGACTGATTTCAGTGGTTTGAGTATGTTGAACGTATATATTACTATATTACTTCACATTAATGTAAAATGAGGTCCATTATTTTGCAATGATTTATATGTTTGATTTCTTCTCAAAATTGTTACACATTATTTTTTGTAGATGACCATAAACTGAACTGAACTGAAAAATGAATTCTGTAAATCAATATAAAGCGTTTAGTTACTCACTGATTTTACATAGTATGTTAACTTATAGTTGATTGCTCACTCTTACATGAAGTTTTGATAAAATCTGAAATGAAAAATTCCTTTGTATGAAAACCATCTGCGAATAAAAAACTCTTTTTCCCGCGATGATAAAACATTTTCACAATCTATTTACACAGCGACATCAGCTACAATCCTCTTATTAGTATTGATTCTCGGTCATTTCGAAGGTTAGATCATTTGCACTTACTGTAAGTAATCCCAGAAACTTTACTTTCATTTCATTATATTAAAACATGAATAAGCAAAAACTATATCATGTAGATTTTTTTTGTGGTTAAAATGACTTATTGGTATCTGTTGATTGTGGAGCTAGCTGCTAAAATGTTTCTATTGGTAAGCTTAATTGTTTTGCCAGAATATTACATGTATATGCCTGTGTCCGATGAAAAGAGGTAACTGTAAAAAGAGACTCGTGTAAAGGCAGACTAGACTGTTGTTGATCATTTAGTTTTGAAATGAATACATCTTGAAGAAGATGCTGTTCTGGTTACTACCAGTCATGTTCATGATTTCACTCATTATGATTCTGTCTTCTACGAAGTTAACAGCAAGCATGTAGCTTATAAATTGTTAACTGAATGTAGTACAATGTATCAAGTAATTGAAATCGATATACATTATTGTTATAACACCATCACAAATGTGAAATGTCATTATTCTGTTTTTGGTGAAATGTTTATTGTTTATGTTTTGTTTTTGTTTTTTTTAATTTTCAGCATGCTTGTGGAAGTTACGTTACGGTTTATCGAGCCAGACTTGATCAGCGATCTGAAAGCTATAGAGTCAGTGTGAGTACATTCTCTTGATACACTGCACTTCATGCAGAAGATTCGTCAAAAATAATGATTCACTTTTCATAATCCTTTTCAAGTCTATATGTTTCTCAATATGAATATTCATTATCCAGAGAGAGAGAGAGAGAGAGATATGCCGACACCCTATAAAACATCGAATTTGCAGGCAAAAAAAAGGGGGGGGGGTCGTCCCATACCATCCTTAGCGCAACACTCCTAATTGTAGTTTTACTCTCTTGTCATTTCAGGTCTACTGCAGACAGTAGAATTTGTTGTCTTTTGGCCCATAAAAAGAACGTCACCTGCGCCATGGCATCCCCTACAGGTCCACTGGATACGTGCGGTAGACTCTATCCAAGTATCGTGATGAGGATGGCCGGATGGATTATAGGTCTTTCCTCGTTTGTAGGTAACATGGCGGTTCTTGTTGTACGTTTTCGTGAGGATGCACAGCTCAGTGTTCAGACTCTCTTCATAACCAACCTAGCCATTGCAGACTGTCTCATGGGCATCTATATGATCATCATTACTTCGGCGGATGTTTATTTTGGAAATCACTTTTTCTTGAGCGCGCCTCTCTGGCGTAAGTCCTTCATGTGCAGCTTTTCAAGTGTCTTGGCTTTCCTGGCGAGTGAATGTTCAGTCTTCACGTTAACTCTTATGACTATTGACAGGTTTATAAGCATTATGTTCCCATTCGGAAAGTGGCGCTTGACTCTGAAATTGTCCAAATTTATGGTTGTGCTCGTATGGGTCTTTATGCTCGTCCTGGCCGTGATACCCCTCTTAGTCAGTTCAGATTTGCCCGGGTTTTATGGACTGTCTGACGTGTGCATTGGTTTGCCTCTGCACGCCGAATCAGTCCAGACAGGCAGGCTTGACGTTATTGAATTGAGTTCAGATTCCCCACTTGATTTCAGCATTGAGTATGTGGTAACCGATAGCAGTTCCCGCCCATCATGGATATATTCGAATATAACTTTTATCGGTATGAACCTGTTTCTGTTCCTCGTCATTGTGATATGCTATATCATGATGTTTCTACAGGTAAGGCGCTCAACTAGGTCTGTAGGAAACGCTTCCTTACGGGACAGGGAGTTTAAAGTTGCCGTCAAAATGGCGTTTATCGTAGGAACAGATTTCGCTTGCTGGATGCCAATCATAGTAATGGGTATCCTAACACAGTCTGGTTTGGTTGTCCTACCAACATCCCTCTATGCTTGGAGTGTAATATTCATAATGCCCATCAATTCCGCAATCAATCCTATACTATACACGTTCATCAACAACCTTGAAAACAGGAACAAACCAGTACAACCGGTAAAGAAATCAAAGAAGAAGAAGGGGGTTGGTGCGAATGCTATCAGTACCACTACTCTCACTGAACTCGACATTGGTGGTTACGAACCAGATGAAAATGAACGAATCTCAAAAGCAACGAAAGGTATTTGAAATAGAATTAAACGCCTTACATGCAAATCTAAGGTCTACGGCATACGATTTACCCCCTCCCCTCCCCGTTGATCAAATTCTGGATCCGCCAGCGGAAATCCTTAATTGTGAATGTCATGGTATTGAAGTGATTAGATGTATACGAATTACGAGAAAGTGGGAAAAGCCCCCAGGAAAATCATGCACACACGTCAAAGAATTAGAAATGCATTTATTTCGACCCGCATTCTATGAAGTTATTATCAAGATATTTTATGGTTTTCCTTTGAGGTGCTTTCTTCAAATCGACAATTTGTTTTGTATCCTTTACTTTTTGAATGTTTGTCAAATTTAATAACCCGGTCACATTTGATGGATAAAGATAACGTTAAAAGCGGTGAAACCTGAGAAACAGAATCGGTGGGCATCTGCCCATCAAGCACGACGGACACCGCCCGCAATTCTCGCGTTTCACAATGTATCGGTCAGACCCGACCTGCTGAAACGATTTTCCACATAAACAGCGCTTTACCTATTTAGCAACGATTATCGTGATATGTGACTGATGCCTGATGGGATACATCTTAATTTGTAAGTAAATTTAAGGTTTAGCCTCTCTTTTAAAGATGGCAAGCTGGATCTTTGACGAAAATCATGGGTCAGACTTGTTATTTTCATTACAACTCGAGCATAATTAAGACCTGAAACACCGAAAATAAAAGGCCTTGAAGCTTTCTTTACCAACCCATGTTTTGTGTGTGCATCATCTTCAGGCTTAATGGTAGGTGTAATGTTTCTAAAGTCAGTAAACAGTAAAGAAGATATCACAGGAATAGGTAGTTTCCTGAACTTGAACCTCCTGCAGGAGCTCAGTTCCCAGAATTGTACATGGTCTTTTTTATAATGAGTTAAATAAGTGTTTTATTTTGGTGTCTTTTTACATTGATCCTGTTATTTGGGTTCAGTAATTCATGGTTTGCTTTAAACATCGTGCAAAATCGTGGTTTTGTTCCTGAAATTATGAAACGTAATTAGTCTAAATCTATCATGTAAATATGGAAATTTAAATGATCTCAATGTTACATTATGTCATAAGAATCATGTATATTCACGGATCAACATGTTTTGGAGATTAAAATGAATCAGCTATTCCAGAATGAAACTATTGTGCCATCACTGTCGTAATTTGATTTAACTTGTGATTAGGGGTGCTTGAGTGGGTGTGCACCCGCGTGTGTGCGTACGTGCGTGCGCGCGCGCGCGTGTGTGTGTGTGGGGGGGGGGGTTGTGTGTCTACACGTCGCAGATTTTGGTTGTATATTTGTAATATTTGGCAGGATTACACATTCCAGTTGATAATACGCCCTCTACTGTTTTCTCTGAGGCAAGTATTACACTTCATGAGATTGTGATCAGCCGACCATATTCAATTCATTTAGTTGCCGCACTCGATTAAAGTGATTGATCAAAAGTCACACGGATGGTTGGTCGATTGGCGAGGAATACATTCCAAGCAGGGCCAGTAAATATCGGAGTTTTATGCAGTGATCGAAGCATCATGACTAGAGCTAAGCAAGGATGCAGGATCTTTCAACAGGTAAGAATGTAAGCTTTTCCAATCAGTTGGAAGAAAAGGTGTAAAAAGAAATGTCGTTATTGGTCTTTGCGAAAGTTTTCTTAATGCTATGTTTCCACTTTCACGATTCGTGCCACGAATGATCATGGTTTCAATCATGGAGTAATCGTGGTAATCTGATGAGATCAACGCGATTAATTGCCGAACATCAGATCGTATATCAAAGCGCGACAGATCGCATCTAAACGTATTTCTAATCGTGGTTATCGGAATCAACCTTGGAAAAGACCAACGCATAAAGCTACACTGGGATGGACTGGGATGAACTGCCATCTCCCACGATTTCCCACGATCTTTAACGACTTGGAAAGCCTTTGGGAAATGCCACTCAGTGGCACTAGAGGCAAGAAGGGAAAGGGTAACGCTGCTCCAAGCGTGAAAGTTCCATGATCAGCTACGAATGGCTAATCGTGGCGTTCGTGACAAGTCGCACGACAGGGCGGGGGAACCTAGCATAACCTTATTATTAGTAGTAGTATCATTATCATAATGAGGAAGATGAAAAATACTGACAATGATGATATATGTGTTTATTTTCATTATTACCAGAAGTCATAGTATCATCATTCTTTTTATTCCTCTGCTAATAGTACTAAAATGTTGTTATTGCTTTTATAAATCGTCTTTTTCTTCACCATCTTTTTGTTTTTACTGTTATGATTATCATTATTATCATTGTTATTATTTTATTATCATTGTTATTATGATCATTATTATTATTATTATTATTATTATTATTATCACTATCATTATTATCATTGTTATTATTTTATTATCATTGTTATTATCATTAGCATTATTATCATTATCATTATTAGTATTATTATTTTCATGTTTATCATTGATATCATTATTATTTTGATTGTCAAGATGTTTGAATATGTGTGTGTATTTTCACTTATTATTCATGATGTAGAGTACTCTCTCCTCTTCATGATTCTCTTTGACCTTTCATCCTATCTCTCTCCTTCTCCCTCTCTCTCTCTCTCTCTCTCAGTCTATTTCCATCATCATTCTCATTTTCACTGTGAATTTTTTGCATCATTAATTTTGTTTGGATGTTACTTATATAAATCGATGTGGTTTTTGGACGTCTCCATGAAGCTGTTATAGAGCTTACGACGATCCATGCATATGATTATACCATGTAACTGATGATCTATATGATCATGATGATGATGTACATAAATAAATCAATCAGTCAATTATTATCATGATCATCATCAGCATCAGCATCATTATCATCATTCCTGTTATTATCTCCATTACCGTCACTGGTATATTTTCATTATTATCATTGTCATTATTATTAATTATTTAATCATTAATCTTTACAACTGTACCAGTACGAACTTTACTTGAAACTGCTACTGTTTATAATTTGCTTATCACTATATTTTGTGTGCGTGTATGTGTGCGTGTTTGTGCATGTGTAAACCTCTTGAGGTAGGTTTTATGCTTTAAAATATTACGTTGTTTCACTGGACCCTTTTTATGATTTCTATCCGATGAATGGAATGTACCTTGTCGATATCTCAAGAATAACTGATGTGTTTCTGAAGATTTCGAACCGAAAAGATTTGTTGTAAACTAATTTTTAAACAAGGTGCGTGTGGAAGTAATACTCTGCAAATATGATATCAACCCATGAGATTGTTGAATCTCTTCTATTTTGAAGGAGACTTCATGTTTTGCTGGGATCTTGAGATGAAGTCCTGGGAGCGTTTCATCAACATTTGTTGTCTGACAAGTTGTCAGATCTGACATCTTTCCTTGATTTTGATTGGCTGAGAAGCATCGTTACTATGGTAACTGACGGATAAAACAGACTTTGTGGGATAAAACATCCGACAAGTCCTTTCATGAAACTCTCCTGTTCCTGAAATCAAATGCCTGTGAAGTTAATGTGCTTTTTTTCTGTAGATACCTATTTCATTGAGCGGCAAGCATTTGTAAAGGTGCTTTCATATTTCATACCTGACACTGTGGAATATGCTAATTTCAATTCCGTCCTTGGCCAAATACCTGTAATATTTAGGTGCATCTGGGTTTTATATATATATATATATATATATATATATATATATATATATACATGTTTCATTAGAGGCAACATCAATATATGTTTTCGAAGATTTTCTTTAACATTCCATTTAATTTTGTCATTGTGTTTTTAATTTCGTCCTTGGTCATTACTTTTTAAACATTGTCAGAACAATATCGTGTTTCCTCACTCGTTTGCGTCACTTGTAATTATTTTAGATTCGTCGGTTACCTGGTAACAGTGGCTGAGAGCCAAAAGGTAATATCAATTTCATACATTTGCATTCATTTGCATTCAAGTTTCACGATATCCCAGATACGGTCGACGGACAAACATCGAACCTGCCATGATGTCTCACAGACATGGCCATACGCCGGGGGGGGGGGGGGCGCAGTCTCCCTCCCTCTCAGAAATTGTGAAAACTCACATTTTATACTGAAAATGTTCATAAAATCCACCCAAAACTGCACCAAATCCTTCAATTTCACTTTTAAAAATGCAAAAGTGCCCTTGTGACCAGCTCGGTCGTTTCGCTCCCTCACTTTCGAGTTTCTTCGAAATTTGTACATCTTGCCTCCCCGAGGAAAAAATTTCTGCAAACGGCCCCCTCAAAGAGTGTTGGTGGATGTATAATACGAAATTACAAGTACTTTCAATGCTGTCGTTGCACATATTTTATGGAATATTTTCTATTTTGCAAAGAGAATTAGCAAGAATCACGAGATAGAAAAAAAATGGTTAAAGATCAGGTTTGCCCTCCATTGAAAGTCCCATATAACACCTGACGAATTTGACCCTAGCATTTCTCACGCTCTTAGCTACAGAGGCGAATTTTAGTGACAATTGCCGTATTCGAATACTTAATTTTTAAATTTGATTGAAAAAAAAAAAACAAATCTGAATAACACTTTGACAAAACTGAAATCAAGATTTGAGCGCAGCCAGTATAAAATTGAAAATTCATGAAATGGAACGAAGAGGTGACAGAAATAGGCTGAAAAACAACAAGCATAATTTGTATTAAACCTGCCAAAATGGACAGATTTTTGTTTTTCATCTCGTTTATCCCATCATGACGACGGTTCACGTGTCGTTGCTCGCCATAACTTTTAATACATAGCTCTAAAAAACACATCAAACATGAGCAGAAAGAGATAGTAATTTGATGCTGAACCCCCCCTTTTTTTGGTTAAATGGAAATAAAGCGTTATATACACAAAATTGGCAAAATGATGAAAATTTAATATGCTAATAATAATGATGATGATGATAATAACGATAGTAATAATAATAATAATAATAATAATAAAAATAATAATAATAACTACAGTCAGGTGGTCAAAAGCATTAGACACCTGCTAAAATGACTATAAGTTTAATTTTGACTTGTTTATCAATATTTTGATTGATGTGCCCGTATTTTCTTGTTTCTGAATTATGCAAACTGTAATAAACCAAGTGAAATATCTGGGTCATTTTCAAGTCCATATTTAGTGGAATTTTTGTATTGTTCTATATCCACCCCACCCCCTCTCCCCTAGAAAGTTCAAATTGATACCTTTCTAGGCACAGCCCTCCCCCCCTTGCAACGCCCCTGGTGAGAGTTGAGAAAGATTTAAATTTCTGAAATTCAGTAACGCTGGAACTGCTCTAGTGTTAAAGGCACTCATTACACTTATAATGCCAGAAAGGTATCAATTTTTACTTTCTTGTGGGAGAAGGGGTGGGGTGCGTATAGAACAATACGAAAATTCCACTAAATATGGACTTGACAATGACCCAGATATTTTACATGGTTTATTACAGTTTGCATAATTCATCAACAAGAAAATACGGATACATCAATCAAAATATTGATAAACAAGTCAAAATTAAACTTATAGTCATTTTAACAGGTGTTCTAATACTTTTCACCACCACTGTATAATAATAATAATAATAATAATAATAATAATGATAATGATAATAGTAATAATGATGGTGATAATAATAATAATAGTGAAAACTTATAGAGCGCACACGCCGTCCAAGGACGCTCATGGCGCTAGCCCAGAAACAGTTCTCTTCATTGGAGGTAATGATTTTATATCCATACAAACAAAAGTCTGTTTGTTTCATGCAAATTTGCCCTATTTTTTGTCAATCGATATTCATGTGCGATACATGACTTTTTTACGATAAAATTCAGTAATAGAGATAAATCATCTGGCCAATTTGCAGGAGGAAAGCTGATAGAATGAGGCTTCAGATATTCACTGTCATTAATGTGTTACGTGTAAAAGCTTTTAGTATTTGGCCAGAGGATTAATCATGAAAACTATCTTCACGTTACATCCACCTTCCCATATCAATCATGAATTCAGATTTTATGAATAATGCAAGATCATGCTTTTAATATGGGGGGGGGGGGGTGCTCGGTGTACATCTTTAGAATGCTGAATTCCGAATGGAACTATCATGACTATCATACTTTAAAGGAAATAATGAGAAATTACAAGCACTGTGTGAAAAAGATAAGAACGAGTGAAGGTTAACGAAAGCATTAACACTATTCTGAAAAGGTATCCCGTGAAAAAGAAATGTAACAGCAATTAGTAACATGACTATAGAGGGAAGCTATATTGGAACCTGACAGGTATACATATCCAATTTCTCAATTAGATTAACGCGGTCTTCCTGTCGTAATTTCGACATCCATAATCATGCTTTTGATTATTGATACCTCTATTCGCCATATTCCCATTCGGTCCGCTTATTGTTGACTATTCGTTGACTTGTTTAATCAACGAATAGCTTATTTCAGCGTCTCGTTCCGTAGATTGGGCAATACTAGTAATTTAATAGGAGTACACATCTATCGATTTCTCTTCCCCCAAAATCGAATTGAAGTGATACGGGGAAGAAAGGAGACTTTCTGCAGTGAAAACGGCTGCAAATATATTGAAAATTAATTAGCTAGCATGAAAAAAAAAAGCTCCTTTGACAAAAGCAAGCTTGAACATTGGCGTCGCCCGAGAATGCTTTATGAAAACTTGGTTTCTCACTTACCATGCTGGCTGTTTACCACAAAAATGTATTTCCTCTTTTTTTTTCGTGTGTGTTTTTCAGTGTTGTAGTGCCTTGATGCTGGGCCTTGGCCTTAAGGCGCCTTAAGGCCAGCTTTTTTCAATGCCTTGGCCTTGGCCTTGAGGGTTTGAAGCCTTGAAAATCTCCAGAAAATTCAATACATTTTCAAGGCATATGGAATTTTGTACGTTTGCAAGTATAATTTCAAATTTTTGGGCTGTGCAATATAAAGCTATACCATTAATCTAATACAAGTTGTATGCAGTTATAAAATTCTTGGGAAATTCTTGTATTACAGAATCTTAGGTTAATATCAGAAGACAATATTAATAATAACAATAACATTAATAATAATGAAAATAGTATTAATAATGTAAGCAATCATGATAATTATGATGATTAAGATGATGAAGATGGTGATAATGATGATGGTGATGATATGATGATGATGGAAGTAACATCGATAACACAGATTAGCACCTCTATGATGTTTTGCGTAATACTTCCAAACAGTTTTTAAAAGTTCCTTCATTTTTGAAACATGGAAAATTACTACAAATATGTTGTTTCAGTATATGTCACAGCTCTGGGAAGCCCTGGGGTAAGTGCGCATACAGAAATCACTGAATGTGTTACACTGCCATTGCATTTCTTCTTCTCACCAATAATTTATTTGATTACTTGGAGAGAGAGAGAGAGAGAGAGGGACAGAGAGAGGGGGTGTTCGGCCCCACGAGCATTGTAAAGACCAGTGAATGTGTTGTATACATGAATTCCAAATATCATTATACTTTTACAAAGTTCAGCAGATGACAGACTGACATAGAATTTATAGTAGTTTTTGTTTCAAGTGAGTTTTGAAACCTTGTGAGCGATGTAGTTCTGGATCTTTTACTCTGGTTTCCAGGAAGAAGAAAGTTTTAAAGTCTGTTCCGATAAAGACTTGAGCATTTGAAGTTTATGCTTTATCATTTGAAGTTTGAAGTTTGAAGTTTCTTTTATTTCCACATAATGTAAGTAACACAATTAAATAAACATACATATTCTTATTCTTGGAATAACAATATTTGAAATAAATTTGCATACGAAAAATAATACATTTTACTGTTTGTAAGTGTTAAGTTAAATTAAGAAAAATAAAGCAGTGGAGGAGTCTATTTAAAGAAGCAAAGCTTGTATTTTATAGACCCCTATCTGGCTTACAGAAATTATACAACAACAATAATGTCATACGAACGTATATGTGCTTATATGTTATTCCATCCATCATTTTAAATGTTCAATCTACAATTATCTGTAGCCATAATTATATACATGCATATACCGATTGCCACATTGTGCAACTGCTTACTGCTCTGAAATGGAGTGAAGTGAAATGAAACGCAAATGTTTTACCAAATTATTTTACATGTACCATGTGTACCTTCGACTCTGAACTAGAAAAAAAAATCAGTGTACATCTGTACATGTGATATCAGTGGGTCTCATGGGAATGTCGTTTCAGTGCATATTTGCCGTATTTTAAGTACGATTTGGGTTCTCAGACGTCTAATACATAAAAAGCCTCTTTTATAGGTGACAGACACTATACTTGATTGACTTCACTGAGAATGAACATCATGTTGAACGTGAAAGGCTATGTATTTATAATTCTTCTGTGCACGTGTGATCCCCTTTGTTATATGATCCCCTTTTCTTGTACTTCTTAATTTAATGCCTTGGCCTGGGCCTTGTAGTTTCATGTCTTGGCCTTGGCCTTGGCCTGGGCCTTGAGGGTTTGGGCCTTGACTACAACACTGGTGTGTTTTGTCTCTGTGCTGCATGTGTGTATGTATGTTTACTTGATTAATGACAGGGCCAGAGTTTTATTTCTGTACCTACTTATAATTATTACGGAAAGTAATTACTGAATTAATATATTTTAACCCAAAAAGTTGACCATTTTGACCACTGATGTATTTATCAACACTGCCGAGATAAAGTAATATGTTGGTTATTGTTCTATTATTCAGATGTGTGATACTACTACGGATTTTTTGATGTTTTGCTCTAATTTTCTTACATTTTGCAGTAATTCATAAAAGCAATGTGACCAAGGTAATGCACACACACACACACTAAGAAAAAAATGTTCAAGTTTGCACCCCAAATGCAACACTGGCTGCGCCTTTTTGGGTGCAGTAAAAAATGCACCTTTTTGTTTTTGTTTGCACCCGAAAATGCCCGTTTGCACCCGAAAATGCCCGTTTGCACCCTAAAAGGTGCAACTTTGCACCTTTTAGGGTGCAGAAATTGGTGAAACTTTGCACCTTCCCTAAAGGGTACAACTCTTCACCCTTTAGGGTGCAAAATGTAGCTAACTGCACCCTTAAATGTGCAAGAAGCTTCTTAGGATGCAAAGTTGCACCCAAAAAGCAGCTCCCAGTGTTGCATTTGAAGGGTGCAAAATTGCACTTTTTTTTTCTTAGTGTGCAGGACTACACTCTAAGACCAAATCTATTCAAATTTGACTGACTATCTAGTGCTGTTCTAGTCAAAATCGGCTCGGGACACAATTCTAGTAAAAAAAAAATGATGAGATTCTCGTATTTGACTAGATAACCGGGTCGTACAGGCACTAACACTAACTTGACTCGATTCCAGTGAAATTTACTGAAATTCCAGCAGAAGTTTTGTTCATTTTCACTAGAATTCTGATCATTTTTCACTAGAATCTAGTCAAATTCGACTAGAATAGTGCACGTTCTCGTTGCATCCCATAATCCAGTCAAACTATTTTACTAAACTGTGGTCATTTTCCCTTAAATTACTAGACTCAAAATATTGTTGGTTCTCGCAGGGTCCTATATGTTAACCTCATGACTATAATTCTGGTCATTTTACATGTTTTACTAGAATTGTGTCAATTTTTACAAGAACCTAGCCCGTGCCCGTCGCTGATCCTGTAATCTAATACAGTCAAATGTGACTAGATTGTATTTAGATGGTAGGAGTATAGCAGTGGATATAAATCTCTGTCAATGTCTGTGGTATTCTAATAGTCGGGTCTTGTTCAGTCTAATGTTAAATCTGGCTATAAAATAGACCCTGAGTGAAAAAAAAAGTTTCCATTTGAACCAAGCATGCTTTTTACAACAGTTGACATGGTTGGTGTTGAGACATACAGCTACCGAAATACGGGTCAACGTGATTTTTTAATCTAACTCTTCTTTTTTGGTTCGGTTGTTTTTTGCTTTCCTTTCGACAGACTGACCCTTGGAAAATCTATTTGTTCATCTTGTGCGTAGTTCCTTCTGTATTCACAGGTAAAACCTTCGAAAGAAGAAACAAAACAAAACACACAAAAACATAAAGAACAAAAATATAAAGACAATCAAAGTAGCCTTGTAATGTCATGAAAGAGGGATGTGTTTATTCATTTTCCTACATTCTAGTTAACGTTATTATCAGGGTTCGCGGAATTTGGGGATGGGATGGAGATGGGCTTGACTGAAGGATGCCGCCCCTCCCCCATCCCCCACTCACAATTTTCCACAAAGATGGTTCAATAAGGCATTGCATCCCATTATTTCTGTTTGTGTGTTTTGTGATTTTTTTCGTTGTAAGCTATATAAGTTAAAACGTGACTTTAATTTCAATGCGCCTCTACGATCATGAAGGTGAAAATGGCTTTAATTATATAGCAGGTATGATTCAGTGAGCCATGAAAGCCCTGTTGCTATTAACAGTAAGCAGAGGTTATCAGCCATTAAACATCTTTCATAACAGGCATGAACCTTACAAGCCATGCTTTTAGTAGGTCACCTCATTTCCACTCAATTGTAATTATCCTATGCCGATATGTATCATGTAGTTTGTTTATGTTAGTTTATTCAGATTCTGATGTGAACGATGTGAAAATTGAAATAAATTCGTTCATTCATTTTTAGTAACAACTGCCACATTTCTATGACAAATTTGCTCTCAGCCAAAGAGACGCGAAGATTTCAGTAGCTTATAACAGTCACTGCAACTTGTTATTGATAACAAATTTTATGAAACGGGGCCCAGGTAGCCTGCTTATTTCGAAAGATATAAAATGATTTGGGATTGTTGAAAATGCACATCAATAAATTAATTATCAACATCCGTAGGACACAATAACTATTAAAGCAGGCGTCTTTGTAGTCGGTAGTATACATGTATGTATATAAGGCACATTGCAATGTTATCAAAGCAGCCCGATTCAATTTCCAATGTAAATGTTTCAAACAAAACGCTATTATTGCCTGTTAGGCCATGAGAGATCCTTCAGTTACGGTTACAGTCTCATAAGGAAGAAGACACTTGTGTTTTTCAAAACTTATTTCCATTAGCTAATACAATTTTATTTCTTATATTATAATAAATCATATTGTCATAATAAAACCACAGTGTAGCAGGGATGAACTTATGATGGACAAATGGGGGTTCGACACTTCGAATAAAAGCATTCTTTTAGCTACTCATACATACATGTGTATACATGTACTTATATTTTGTTGTTGTTGTTGTTGCGGTTGCTACTATTCTAGCGTCATTCGACATACAAGACAGCTGTCCTCATATTAGTATGCCATCATGTCCTACCATGACTCTGGACAGTGGAGAGACCGTCCAAGCAGTCCCGAAAGCCATAACGCCTGATTTGAATTGGTTAGGGAACCTCCCCGCCGACCACGACATTCCTGAAGCAGCCAAACATTTCTACTGCGCCAAGCCAGGTAACGTTGGCAATGGAAATACCCTCATGAGAGTCGACTTGAGGTCTGGCCACCTCAAGTCGGCAGACCTCAAGTCGGCAACGGAACTTAGAAAATTTTACAGCCTATAATGTCTTTGTTCATAACATTTTCTAAGTTCCGTGGTCGACTTGAGGTCTGTCTACTTGAGGTGGCCAGACCTCAAGTCGACTTTCATGTGGGTATTTCCATTTCTGCATTTTATAGGCGTGTGTGTGGGTGTGTGTGTGGGTGTGTGTTTGTGTGCAGCTGGACATTCAATGATAAAGTTATTATCTAATTGGTCATAATGACAACAATGTCATGTACATTCATCCACACTAAGTCAAATAGGCATTAATGGAAAATACGAATTTGACTTTGTTGATGTTTTTGTTCAGGTTTGTTTGGAGAGTAATTTTTTTTTTTCATTTTTTTAAAAATCAAATGACAGTGTCTTTTCAATGAATGGCTTTCAAAAGTGCACCAGGTGACATTGCCGGGAGATGAAATTGCCGCCCACAGTGGAATGAACAATAACCTTGCAATTACCAATATTGCACTAGGAATATTGCATAAAATCTTTATATCTCTGAAAGAGCAGCTAAACAAGAAAGTACTAGTATCCTTTCTGGTTTAGCTGGGATTTTAGATTCAGTATTGATTTTGACTAAGCATGGACTGATGTAATATGCCTATGTAACTAAAAAATTGATTCATGATATCCTGTTTCATCCTAGTTACTTAAAACTGATCAGATCGATTTTAAAATCAATTTTTACTTTTTGTGAAACACCCAGACTTTCTTTTATAGCATGATGAATTATTCAAACAAAGCGGGGGGATTCTCCATTAAAAACACAAACCTAAATAAAATCTGAACCAAAGTGAATCCGTCGAATTTTTTCAGGGATCAATTAATTTTCATGCTAATTCATTTCACATGTGCATTATAACAAGGGTGGTTGTATTCCCTTTCTTTTTCCTGCTATTAGTGCCCTCCCCCCGGATTTGTTGAAGCAGAACGTATGCCAGTGAAGAATCAAAGATGCCGGGATCGGGGGGGGGGGGTGGTCATATGTAACAGTTAAGGGGAAGCTTAAATTTGGAACAAATAACAGCGCTATTACTAATCTCGTAAACATCAATATAGAATAATAATCTTTCATGGGGAGATTTTTTGGTCTGTAGTGGTACATCCTTCGGCAAGACATTAATCTACATTTGCTGCTCAAACTCAGTTGTGTATAAATAGGTACTTGCTTGGTAACTTCTTTCTCGATTACTTTCAGCGCCTTAGGGCATCAAAAGTACGGTAATAGTAATAATACTAAAGCGCCTGGAGCATTCCCAGCGACAGATAATATGTGCCCAATATAACGTAGCTTTTATCATTATAGCATTATCAATCCAGTTTGTTTTTTCGATTTCGGGGGGGGAAAAGGTGGGAAAATGCTAAAATGTGTGATTTCCGTTTAACAGCGAGTTTACAACCAGCCTATTACACTCAGAGAGAGAGAGAGAGAGAGAGAGAGAAAGAGGGAGAACACACACACACACACAAAAGGTGAAATAAGGGCACCACTCTCAATTTTTGTGTTAAAATATGCATATGCCTTACACGGCAGAACACTGTAATCAATATCCGTTCTCACAAGACTGGACAGTATCTATTAGATAGCAGCGAAGCGGTAAGTATTATGGATGATAGGCAATAAGCATAGATCATGTCATCATCACGATTAAAATTGCATATGAAGAGGAGGATTAATGGTTATCATTATAAGGGGGGGGGGGAGCTTTCCAGTTATACTCGTTTGTATACCGATTATTGATTTATTTATCCTTGTATTGTTACACTGTAAAAAAAAGTTGGGCAAGTGTGACTGGGCAAATCAAAATTGGGCAAATTTTTCTTAATAATTGGGTTGTTTCTACGCAATTATTTACTACATGCAATTGCCCGATGAAATTAGTTGGGTAAATGGTACTGGGGAAATTATTGTTGGATAATTTTGTCCGACAACTGGGTTATTTTCTCCCAATCATTTACTACGTATATAAATCCAATAAATACTTTGTTATACATTACAGCGCAGCTTAAGGGTAGCCTTATCCTTGTTGCAATCAGATCATTTTCCCCCAACAATTTACCCAGTTTTACCCAGTGGAAAAAGTAGAATTACACTTGGGCACTCTTTTCAACACTTGGGTTATTTTGCATTCTGGGAGTAAGACTAATACGTGTTCAGTATGTCCGTCTGTTTTTATTCATTTCACTCTTCAAGAATAATTATTCTTTCACAATTTGGGGCCTTCATTATTTCAAGATAAAAACATTGTTTTTATCTTGATTATGTGAGCGAGCTCATTCGCTCATGAATAAGTTCCGGTGTATAGCTCGTGGTAATAAATTGGGCAAATTCCGTTGCCCTCATTTTCAAAATTTAAAAAAATATAACGATTATTGTTTCACACCTGTTTAACCATAAACCCATCCTATCCTTCCCTATCCTATTCTAATACCTATCCTATCATTGCCTATGTATCCTATCCTATCCTATCCGATTGATACATTAGAATGCAAGATCTTATATACCCAGTATAATTTCATATGTGCTTTGTGACGGTTAGTAAATCAAGCCCACCCTAACCATACACTAATGAGAAATCATGAATATTCATTTTTATTTTGCCAATTTTATAGAAAAAATTACCCAACTAGTGGATACTTTCATGGAATTAACCAAATGTAAGACTGAATTTTGCCCAAAATCCATGTGACCAGGAGTCTTGGTAGGAATATGACCAACAGTTGAGCAAAATGTTTTTTACACAGGTTGGTCAAATGGTCTTTACTATATATATATGGGCAAGATTTGCAGAGCTTTGGGCAAAATTCTAACCAACAATGTGTTACCCAACTAAATTTACCCAATTTTTTAAGAGTGTAGTCATAGGTTATTATTTTTAATTCTTTTAAGTTAGAAGGGGGATAGGAATGGGTTTTTAAAAACGACAGGAACGTCCACGAATAAACCAGGAACGTGCATTTGTCTGAAAGAAAGATCACAGGCTTTGTGTGTTAATAGAGATACACTGGGTTTTTTTTTTTTTTGTGTGTGTGTTTTTCTTCTTATTATTATTACTTCTTCTTCTTCTTCTTCTTCTTTTTCTCCTCCTTTTCCTTCTTTTTTCTTTTTCCTCCTCTTCATATTTTTTCTTCTTTCCTTATTCTCCTCCTTCGTTTTTTTTCTTTTTTTTTTTGTTCTTCCTCTTTTTCGTCGTTTTCTTATCCTTCTTTTCTTCTTTCTCATTTCCCTTTTCTTTTTATTGTATAATTTCCAGTTATGTTGTTGGCATCACTCTAAGTGTCGTATGCCTCAATTACCCCACCTGACACCGATTCCAAAATGATCAACTGTTTCCCATCGGGAGTAATTAGAATAATTTGTTCAGTCAGTTGTGGGTCAAGCGTCCTTTTTAATATGACTGTGGAAAAAGGCTTCTGTTCGAAGCAGGGGCGTCAATATTTTTTATATTTTTGGAGGGCACTGAAATCTGAGTATCCAAGTAGTTCCAGCATTCACTGACACACACAAAAAAAAAAAATTGGTTCCTCGGCTCTTTTTACCCGAAAAAGTCGCTTACAATTTTTTTTTTTTAAAACAACAAAACAAAACAAAACAAAAACAAAAAACAAAAAAAAAGGTTCCTCGGATTTTTCAGGTTTCTTTTTACCAACAGAGCCTACTATACAAAATACAAGACTTCCATTTTTTCGGCAGCGTATCCTATTGTGCCCCCCGTCCCCACACTTACAAATGATTGACACCCATGGTTCAGAGGAGTATATGGACAGTAAATATGAAGCGGGTTTGGCCTTGTCTGCAGTGTACGCTCATTATCATGATTATGATGTTGGGAATAAGGTTGCAAAGGGTGGCATTGAATGTTGCCTAATTATAAATACACCCTTGGTTGGTTATACACAGCAGTGACGTTGGTAGCGGATAGAAATATTAGGCAGCATGTATAAACTTAGTGGTAGATCAGCTGAAGGGCGGCGCTACAGGGGGCGGGGCAGGCGGGACGATCGCCCCTATGATTTTTCAAGTGACAAAGAGTAGAAAAAGGAGAAAGCAGAAGAAGAAAAAAGGAGTATAGAGAAAGAGAGGGCCTGGTTATGCAATATATAATACCTCTATTCACTTAAAACATAAAATAATTTCACCTATTGGCCATCTTCCCCCCCCCCACCCCCACTATCAAAATACCCTGGTGCCGCCCTTGGATCGGCTACTTTTAAACTGAAATGTCTTGGGTACGAAATCACTTTGAACGCCCGCATTTACTCGGGTACTAGGGTTCACGGAGAGGGGAGGGGGCATCAATGAAGTCATCAAGACCATCATGTTCAGAAAGTGATGATGTCCTTACGTGCATAGCTTTCTATCCCTGGGCTCCGTCTTATGAAGGGTTGCGATTGCTTCAAATCAATCACAACTTTGAGATTGTTCCCTGCTCTTATATCGTAACTACACAGTTGAGATCATCAATCTTAAAGTCGCGAACAATTTGAATCAATCGCAACTCTTTATAAGACGGGGCACAGGGCCCCGATTCATAAATACTTGTTATCAGTAACAACTGCTCCATTTCTGTGACAAATTTGCTCTCAGTCAATCACATGCAAGGATTTAAGTTGCTTATAACAGTTCAAGTATTATAAATTGTTATTGATAACAGGTTTTATGAAATAGGGCCCAGATCTGTCATTTTTAGCTGCAATTGTTATAAGTAAGAAAATAAACTGATAAAAGGTTCGGAAAAATAACCTAAACAACATTTCATCTAATTTAATTCCATTTCGATCATTACTGGTTTTTCTATGTAGTACTCATTTTGACTGCATATTTTTTAATGAAAAAAAAAAGTGTATTTTTGAAATCCTTTTGAGCATACGAAAATTGAGTGATATTGACATTTATTGAGAAATAAATGATGCAATTTGAATACTGTGATAAAAATTACACATTTGTGAGTTCATATATACATGTATGTATATATATATTTTTTTATTCATATTGATTTTTATTTATTTATTTATTTATTTATTCATATTCATATTCTAAAGATAATCTAAATATTAGATTATAATATAGTTTCTAAAGCGGTATATATAGATTTATGGGCACATGTCTGTTCTGTAATGATACTTATTCAAAGAAAGAATCTCGAAGAAAAATTGTTGTGTCCAAGCAGTGGCGCAGGTACCCCCCCCCCCACACACACACACACCTCCCTCCCTGGAATCACAAAGTAAAAGAAAGAAAATGAAATAATAGAACAAATTGTTAGAAAGAACATACATACGAAATAAAAAAGGGAGGGCAAAAGAAGTTGATATGACTTCCTCCCCTTCCCATTTATTAATTAAAATGGGAATATTCATTCATTCTTCAGAGTTCACCATGCCCCCCCCCACCTCCCATATTATTTTTATATTCCATTATAATATCTGCTACAAGCGTGCATCTCAAATAACTACCTACATACGGGTACATGTGAGGAGATCAAGACAGGGTTAACTGCCTCTGCATAGATTTACAATGAGAATAGGCTTTGCATCCATTTTTCTGAGGAAGGCCGGGTCTCCCTCCCCCCCCCCCCCCCCCCGGACTTATGCTCCGGCTGTGTTACCATGTAAGCATTAACTTTCAGTTTCATTTTATTATTTCTGCTAACAGCGTGCCTCTCGAACCCCTGTCTACATGGAGGTACATGTGAGGAGGTTGAGACAGGGTTCGACTGCATCTGCATGGATGGCTACCGCGGTCAGAGATGCGAGTATGGTAAGTTAGACATGTAGATAAATTAACAATGTTTGCTACTAACCAATCGCCGAAAGGAGCCGGCCAGTCCCCTTACCAACCAGACTATACAATTCTGTAATAATCGTGTTGATTAACTTCTGAGGTTTATAAAGAAGAACTTAAATTGGGAAACTTGAAATGCTTTGCGTTAATTTGGAATAGATCAGATGAATTTAAGAAAAAAAAATTAAAAAGGCTTCGCCAGCTATTCTCCTTGTTCTAGAGTAAAAGTTCAAATGTGAGTCGAATGGGAATTATTCAGTTGATTATGGAATTTATTTTCAAAATATACAGAACAGTAGAAGAAAGAAGACACAAAGGAGGTATCAAAAACCCATTCACATAAACTTGTATTCTTCCTTGTTTGCTCAGTCCCTTCCTTAAATAATCCGATTATTTCATTTTCATTTTTCTTTTTTTCGAAACCATTTTCGTGCCTTCTCTGGTAAATCAAAAAAAAGAGGCATTCATTTATTCGATGAAGCTCCTCGGTTATGTCGGTGGAAATAAAAGCGAAGGAAGGCTTGCTTTCACGTCCAAGTCTAGCCCCGATACCTACTTTCTAATACACCAAGAAGACTGGAACTTTAACTCATCTCAGTTGGCATGTCGATATCTTGGATTTGAAGGTATTTATTGGGTTTTTAAAGTCAAATTCTCCTGATTTTGATTGTCAAGGGGTGTTTCATAAAGCTGTTCGTAAAGTTACGAATGACTTTACGAACGACTGGAATATTACGCTTTTTCCGGAAGAAGATTTTAGTTATCTGTTTTTGTTTTGTTTTGTTGATATTTTACTATGTTGTTGTTTTTATAATATAGTCCTAACTTTTCCGGAAGTGAGATTTCAAGAGTGTATAATTATCACAAAATAATGTATCGTGTAAAGAGTTATTCTATAGCAATGATGAAGTCTAATGATCGCCATTATATTGTACGACAATGATAGACATCCGTTAGGAATTTGATGTTTCCCTTTCTCAACTTCCCATCGAATATTTGATCTAACTCGATTTGCCCTCTTCTTTTACTTCAACAAGGCGTGTTTGCGACAGTGAGTGGCGGGCTATACGACTCCTCACCTCTGGATGCTTCCGCTGAAGCCGTGGCAGTGATATGCCCTCCGAACGCCACAAACATCACAGCATGCTGGCATAAGAAGTCGAGAGTCGACCAGATTGAGGAAAGCATAGGAATCGTCTGTTGTCCTGGTGATTAAAGGATGGCATAAGATCTGAGATCATTTGGCAGATCTTTTTGGTTTAGAAGTTGAGGAAGGGGGTTATGCCTCCCGTCCCAGCGACCTTACAATCCGCCCCTTGTTGCAATATGAGGATAACTCCTGATTTCTTTGACAATTTCATTTTAACACGACCCTCCCCCCCCCCACTATATTTTAACCTCTTGAAACATATTATCTATAAATTTCGACGACTGGCATTTTGAATGCTTAAAGGAGAATGCAACCCAGACATCATTGTGCTTCCGGTGGATGAAGAAGAAGAAGAAGAGTAAACAGTGAAAGTTTGAGGAAAATCGGGCAATCTTTTCAAGAGTTATGAACTCTAAAATTTAAGTAAATCCTTTTTTATGGGGATCCTTAAACTGGCAACTTTGCCACCATCTGTGATGTCATCGTGGTCAACTCTCCATTCATTTTTTACACAGAAATTAACATTTTCTTGATTTTCAAGAAAAACAAAAATTCTTTTGATTTATTGTTTGAGTATGACTCAAGGATCCCCATAATAGGGATTTACTGAAACTTTCAAAATTCATAAATCTGGAACAGATTGTCAGATTTTGCTCAAACTTTTACTGTTTACGCTTCTTGGTCATCTTTATTCACTAAAAGCACACTGATGCCTGTGTTGCATTCTCCTTTAATTAATTTCTCTTTGAATGCAATTTTTTTATGCCTGGACGGGACTAATGCTTTGCTGCAACAACCATTGATTTCAAGGAATAGAGTTTACATGAAATCACGGTACAGGTTGGAGTTTATGTTTGTAATTGAGTGTTATGGACTAAAATGAAGTTTTAGGCTATATATGTTTTATGTTCAAGAATTTATCTCGTACCCTAAGAGGAAATCCATGTTGTTTGACTTTGATATCTGTGTAAGATGTTAACATATCTTTTTTCATGTTACAGTTTTGGTGAGCAACGTAATATTTCTTCTTCTTCTTCTTCTTCTTCTTCTTCTTCTTCTTCTTCTTTCTTCCTCTGCTTTTCTTCTTCTTCTTCTTTCTTTCTTTCTTCTTATTTTTCTTCTTGTTTTTCTTTTTTCTCCTCCTTCTTCATTGCACAGTAAATCCTTGTAATATATCTGGTCACCCACTTGGCCTTGAAAGTGGCACTGTCCCTGACTCGGCTATCTCTTCATCTACCAACTATGCGTTGTACGTTAGCAACTATCATGCCCGCCTGGATGGCGCGTCAGCTTGGGTCCCAAACCCGTCCGATGAGTACCAGTGGCTTCAGGTCCAATTCGAGTCCAGCTATGTCGTAACCGCCATCACCACTCAGGGTCGACCTGGATATGTGCAGAGGACGACGTCATACACTGTATCGTCTAGTGCAGATAATCTAGAATGGACTGATTATTTGAACGTGTATTCAGGACTATTAGAGGTAATTGCATAGTTGGATTCTCCATTTTACAGACAATCAAGTTCTCGGTATGGACTTCATAATTTTGTCTCTGGTTGCACACAATTCTTGATAAATGCTGCTTGAAAATCAAACTCCAGTATAATGGATAAAGATGATCCAAGCGCAAGTTGTGGCCACCAGAAAATTGTTGATGAATTGCTTATAGAAGTGTAAAAAATGGGATCGTATTTGTTGGTTTTAGTTTGCCTTCTAAAACGTCAACAGATATAGGTTCACTGATTTCAAGTGGGCAGCATGTTTTGTTTGGCGAATTTGAATTAAACATTTGAATAATATCCAGGACAGGATCCTCCTAACCACAGCGTCAAACGTGTACTTTATTTCAATTTGTTTATTTATTTACTTATTCATTTATCTACTCATTGTGTCCATTAGGGTTACTGCATCCGTGGTTCAAGCACTGTTATACGTGAAGGCCCTGCAAATTTACAAATAATACAGTGTAAAACGAGATACAAACAAAGCAAACAATAAAACGAAAAAACATAAGAATGATCGCAAACTAAAATGAAAGACATCAATTGAGCTGCACATGAACTCAGCAAGTCCACATCAAATAGAAAAATTCAACAAATTTTGAAAACAAAACCTTATAAACATTTAGTATCTGTCCCACGGGAGATTCTGATTAATTTGTGACCTTTGGAATGGTAGTTTTTAAAATAACTTCAAAGCATTTTATTATTCAAGCATAAGATAAATGCATAGATAAATTGTAGTTTTCAGAAACATTCTACAGCATGACAAAGTATGACAGAATCTTTCATTTTCGTTATCTTGGCGACTAAAAAGTATTCCTATACAAATATATTTCGTTATGGTAATTATCAGTGTTATCATTATTATTATTATCATTATAATTATTATCATTATTATTATCATCATCATCATCATCATCATTATCATCATTTTCGTCATCCTTACCATTATTATTACATAACATTATCATCCATATACTCGTATTACCAGTGAACACCTTTGTAGAAAATTGCTGAAGTTGTGGTAGTATGTTAATTTTATTTTTGTACAATGAAAAAAGGGGGCTTAATAATTCATTGAATGTATAACTGGCGCATTGATACTTCAAACTATAGTGTAGCTTGTTCTAATATCATACAGATTTCAGGAATACAAAATAATCTGGCAACCGCAAGATCTGTACACCCGTGAAACGCTGCAAGGCACACGCCCCCGCGCACCAGCGTCCGCGCGCCAGCGTACACACACCCACACAAAGCAGTTTAAAGAGAACCTACATGTACATAATATCATTTGACAGCTTCGGAGACGATGCCAGGGAGGCATCTTGTAAAGAGATGGTGTGAAGACATTAACCCGAGAGACTAAACAACACCTGGAGAGGGAAAAAATGTGAAGGAAAACACGTGTAGACATGGTAGAGAACGACCTCTGCAAGTCCCGAATTGTCCTGTACAGCCATTCCAAGACACATGACTGATTTGGAAATGTCATCCTTGATCTCCTGAAGCTAAGCTATGATGGGTGATAAAAATCATCAATATACATGTATTTTGTATTTTTTTCAGGTATTTCCGGGAAATTATGATTCCGATAGCCACGTGACTCATGCCCTCGTGAGACCAGTAGTTGGACGCTCTTTTCGGATCAATCCTAAGACTTATGTGGGTCACATGGCTCTCAGGCTAGAGCTGTATGGATATGGACCTCTAACTGATGTCATCGGTAGGTGCCCGCATATAAAACCTATTCATGTAAAGCAGTTGTGAGTTTTCAAAGAAAATCTGAATAGACTTAAAGGCATTAGCTAACTTTGTGAGCAACTGATTTAAAAAAAAATTAAAACTAAGATGAAGCATGTGTATGACTACTTGTATTTTGTACTCAGAAACCCTGAAACCAATCATAATTTGAAATGAAAAAACTGTTAATAAGACGCAAACGCCAATTTTATTAGTTTTGGTATCATGAGACAAATAACAAGAGGAGCATTTTCAACCACTTCATAAAAACCGTTGGCTGCACATCTCTCCCTGTACTATACATGATATGCATACACACACATACACACCACCGTATTATACATGATATGCATACACACACACACGCACACACATACGTACACATACACTGTTCAGGTGAACTCTGTGTACATGCACACTCCTTATGTCCAGTCTGTGCGACCGACCATTATATTTTCTTCAAACATTGGTTTACATTTTTAATATCTAAAAATACTTTCGGTCGATATTATACTTTGAAACTTTCAGACTGGTATTTTCAAACTAACTCTTGTGTTTATACCATCGTCAAGTAGCAAAATGAGATATATATTTTTTTAATTCTCACAATGTTAGCCTTTTACTTTAATTGTGTTATATGTAAATGACCGACAGGCAGTGTTATACTAACGCACGTCTTTTTTAGCCCTTCCGGCATGTAGCTAGGAAATCTCGTATTGGGCCATCGTTGCGATAGGAGTTAGGGTTAGGGTTTGCTATACTGTTTGGTCAAGAGCTACAGGTCGGTAGGCCTATTCGGTTAGTGTACAAAGTTGACGCAGAGCAACTTTCGCCGCAGCCGGTGCAGTAGAATAGGAACGAGTGAGGGCCTTTCACTCTCTTTTATCTGTTATGAGTTTGACATGCTAGACTGCCCTATTGTCTTGGAATACTAGTAAATCATCAACGAACAAATTAGAACAAAAGTCGTCTGCGCCCACTTTGTTCTGCTAGTTAGTCGAAGAAGATAAAATTAAAACATATTACCTTTTTGCAACTGGTGAGAAAACAGATAGTGAAGATTTTCATTTTCCCTTCTGTTCCTATCTAATATTGTGATCCACTAAACAAACACATTGGATTCTTTCACTTTATTTTGCCTCCTCTTGTCTTTTGACGGTGCTGTTTAATGCCAAGTCAATTTTTAGATTAAACATAGTACAAAGATATCTACAACGAAAATTTGCGCTTCGTAGGAAATTAATTGAGGGCAATTGCTCAATGCAGCATGGGTTTTTTTTTGTGTTTTGTTTTTTGTTTCTTTGTTTTGTTTTGTTTTTTCATTTGGACATTTTTAATTCTGTTTTGTTCCAGCCTTGATAAATCAAAATGCTAAACTCGGTTGCACTCCTCCCGTCCGCGGAGAGGGCCTTGGTGTTGAAGATGGTCGGATTCCCGACTCCAGTCTAACCTCTTCGACGATTTGGGGTAGCGGTCATGAAGCTCGTCGTGGAAGGCTCAATACGGTTCATAGCAGTCAGGGCGTGGGAGCATGGGTGGCCGCGGAACAAGACCCAAATAAGTGGATTAAGGTAATTTTACTTCTAAGGCTTGACTCGGTAATCTGGGAAAGAAATACTATAACTATGTCCAGTATGTTCAGTGTAAATGGGTGGCGATAAGTAAGAAAAAAGGGGTTTTCGCATTTAATGTGAAGCGTTCTTGATTTTTTGCATTTAGGTTTCCGTATTTTTCATTTGTATTCACTTCTTCCTTGGGATGTTAAAGTTAAATTTTATTTATTTTTTGGGGGGGAAGGGGGCGGTATTTTTAGGTGTTTATCGCGAGAACGATTTCTCGTCATGCTTTCTATAAAATCATGAACAGGTCGATCTCGGGGAAGCTAGAACTGTCACGGGAGTTATTTCTCAGGGAAGGGTTTACGGATCAGGTCAGCTTGTTACTTCTCTGCGTATCTCCTATTCCATGGACAATACAAATTGGACTTTTGCACTGGAAGCTCATTGTGGAGTGCAAAAAGTAAGTAATTGATGCAGTTCTCTCAGTCTCTAGACTGTCAAGAATATGACCATAGTGAAGTGGAGGACATATTGAATGTGTGAAACGAAACGAACCTTGTCTCTCCAAAAAAGAGTACAGCTAGAGGGGTCAATTAGGGACATTCAGGCTTTCCCCATGTCCAGCGTTTTCACGTGGTTTCCATATGCTATGGACACCCCATGAATGATTCATGGGGGAGATTCGATATTCATGTCGGCCATCTGTCGTTTTAAAGATAAACCTGAGTTCAGGCCATGCGATTACAATGTAAAAAAAAAATGCTTCAAAGCAAGTTGGAAATATTGTTTAAGTAGTGCAGAACAAAATCGGTATAGAAATCTACTCTGTCTTGCTGAAAAGTACATGTACTACTAACAGAAATAGTATATGGGACTACACACAAACTTTCAAGCCAAACATGTTGCACTCGAGCTGTTTCTTTCCATATTTAAAGAGTAATCTTTTTCAAGGGATATTTCCATTTAAGATTATCTTCCAAACTAACATAAAGATTTAGAAAGCTCACAAACTTATTTTTCACCTTTCCTGGGCCCTCTTGCATAAAAAAGTTGTGATTAAACGCAACTCAAAAACTTAAACGCCACTTGATTTTCAACCGATCAGAATTGAGTATTTGGGATTTGCGTTTAATTTCTGAGTTGCATTAATCGCAACTTTTTATTCAAGAGGGCCCTGGAGGTGTTTCATAAAGCTGTTTGTAAGTTACGAACGACTTTACGCACGACTGGAACATGTTCTTGGGTGCTAATCATATTCTCATTCATTTACATGTAGCACAAGAAGGTATCACCAATCGTGCGTAAAATCGTTCGTAACTTACGAACATCTTTATGAAACACCCCCCTGGTCCACATGGTCCAGGAACTAGTGCTTCTATTTCAACTTAGGTCCACAGGCGACGAGGTTTTAGCTCTCCCTTTCTTATACTCATGTGGCGTACCATGGGAATAGAATGGACCGCTGGTCTTCGCTAGTAAAGTTTTCAGTGATATTTCTTTGAATGGGTGAATTGTCCTGACATTAGAGAGGAAGAGAGAGGGGGGTATGTGGAGAAGAAGAGAGAAATGAAAAACTGAGAGATTGCAGTGACTGAATATTTGCTGAAATTGATTTCAAAGGGAATGATTATTGGTAAATGTAAACATATCATTAAGCGCAATTAAAGTGGCCTACTTGAAAAATCGGGGTGTAATGTAAACTTGAACATTTTAAGCGCTAAAACAAAATCAAATTGATCTCTGAATGGACCCTAATATCAGTTATGAACCGATGGTTTGATAAAACCTCCACCGATTTCTAACTTAAATCGAGATTATAAACAACATTGTGATTCTCATTCCATTTCAGATATATGCAGCAAACTTCGATTCTGATTCCTACGTGACCATAATATTTCCTGACCCTGTCACAACACGTTACGTCCGATTGCATCCTGTAACATACATTTACCATGCATCTATGAGATTTGAGGTACTCGGTATCAACAACTGAATTATTAGAAAATTCTCGCATTTCATAATCCTGGCGCCCTCTTTCGTTTCAGTTGCGACAGTCACTCTAGCGCGTTAATTCCGAGAGATGGGTCGACAACTGTACCATCTACACCTTGCACCAGTCGCCTTTCCTGTGGTGGCCCTGAAGTACACTCGATAACAGGTCATGTGCGACGTGAATTTCGCATCCCAGGTCATGAATCTCGCATCCCGGGTCCTGAACTTCACATCCCAGGTCATGAATTTCGCAACGCGGGTCGTGAATTTCACGACTGGGATGCAAAGTTCGGGCCACGAGTCATGAATTTCGCATCGCAGGTCGTGAATTTCGCGCCACGGGTCATGAATTTCATGACCTGGGATGCGAAGTTCAGGACCCGGGATGCGAAATTCAGGACCTGGATGCGAAATTCACGTCGCACATGACATGTTGTCGAGCGTACTTCAGGGCCAACATACTTTCCCGCTCCTATTCCAAGTGATTAGTACACTTCTAATACTTCATATTTTCCCTGGGCTCTCACTGCTTGTCATGCTAACTAATCTTTCTTCTCTGGATGGTCAAACTCCCACTCGCTTCGTCTGCTATCTTGGAAATACACTGTAGTTGTCGACCCGCGAGTGGGATTATTGCCCCCCCCCCCCCCCATGGTACGGATGTTGGTGGCGCATGCTTTGTGAAACGCGAGAATTGATGAAATAATGAGTGATTCTTTAAATTTGCCTTAAATTCAGCAACCTTTAGTAGGATTCGGACATTTCAGTGCAGCTTATTCCCATCATGCACCATTCTCCATTGTAGAAGCCTAAAATGTTCTTCAAGGCACCTTTGCTGTATTTGCGGTCAACAAAGTAATATGAAACAAAGAAACGTGTTTATTTTCCAATTGTCAGTTGTCCAGTTGAATTCGCAATAAGATGCAATGATTATCTAGTATTTTAATATCTTATATCTAAGATGTAATATAACCATGAGATTGCGCTAGTCTAGTAGTTTGACGTAACTTTAGAAAAAAGTATTTTAAAAAAAAGATCGTTGGAATGACAGCTAACTCAGAGCCCGACAATAATAGCAATTGTGCAATGCACCTGAAATTCCATTGCAACTCTTTTACCCCATACAGTCATAAATTGTTAACACTGGATAGCAAAAGGTTGGCAGAAATGACAGTTGCTTTGCACAATAATATTGTACTGCTAAGTTCTGAAATCATTACACAAACAGATTTTGGCTTCCCATTGTTTTCAAAACGTAAAATTAAATATTCAGAGCATTATGAATGAATATTAATGGAAAAAAATAGCAAAACCTATTCTAAATGAATGCGACATCCTTTAAATTTACAGCGGAAAAAAAGCTATTGTGAATTTTGGCTTTTGAGTTAATGATCAAAAGCGTCGTATGTTTTTTTTAATTCTTAGTATTATAAAAATTAATATTTCATATTGGATTTCTAGTTCTTCACATATTACAAATGAGTTTACACTGAATCTAAAGCAGTTTAAAGTTATAACTGTTGCAACTGCCAAACTTAAGCGAAAGCGGGGTTTTTTTGGGGGGGGGGGAGTGTTGTCTTATTTATTGAAAGTATTAGGTAAATCTTCTTGTATAACTCAAGTGGATTTCTTGGCGCAGATCAATTAATGGTATTGTTATTTCGTGTAGCTTTCGCCATATACGCCATTGGGATCACTGACAAGGAAGTGGGGCTTTACACGAAACTTGTCCTTACCGTGGATTGATACGGATCGGGGTTGGTTGATTGCTTGCTTTTCCTCCTCTGATGCGTTAAACCATGACTTTTCGGAAAAATAAAGAATAACTTTTCAGGTATAAATGCATATATATGTTGTAAATATGAATACTGTACAGTCGTTGTAACAAGTCTTGGTAAGATCGAACACGGTATATACTTCTAATGTGCATAGTGTATATAATTTACGCTATTTCAAAACGGAATTGTTCCAACGGTAAAGGGAAAGTCCACCCCAGAAAGTTCACTGTTTCAATAAAAGGAGACAAATTTGAACAGCATTTTAAGAAAGAAATGAGCAAAATCGGTCAAAGAATAAGAACATTACACTCATTTATATTTTCTTGTAAATTACTCTTGGCTCTGCAAATTGGCAACACTGGTGACATCATATGCGAGCAGGTCTCCACTCACTTTGTACATGATATTTCACATTTTCTCAATTTTCTTGGAAGTTACACATTTTCTTACCCCATAGTCAAAGTATGTTATGTAAAAGCAGTTCTTCTGAACATACATTGACTATGGGGGTTAGAAAATTGAGAAAATGTGAAATTTCATGTACAAAGTGAATGGAGACCTGCTCACATATGATGTAATCAGTGTTGCCAATTTGCAGAGCCGAGAGTAATTTACTAGAAAATGTAAATGAGTGTAATTTTCTTATTCTTTGACCGATTTTTCTCATTTCTTTTTAAAAATGCTGTTCAAAATTATCTCCTTTTACTGAAGCAGTGAAATTTTTAGGGTGGACTTACTCTTTAATCCTGGTTTACGATACATTAATAATACATGATAAATGATGGTATTCTGTGTACTGTGGTGTATTGGATGGTCAAGCCTCCTCTCGGTTTAGTTTCCTTTTTTTCTCCTCTATTTATTAAATGTATACTTAATTTCATGCCTGAATTTAGTTCATCTTAGATATTGTGAAACTACATAAGTAAAAAGATGAACAAAAGTCTGAATAAATCTGAGATGCATGGCTTCAAAGTGATGGATTAAGCCTCGTCACATATTAGCGAATCGAGCTAACGAATGCTTAACGAACGGCTATTTTTTTAAAGTCCAGATACGCTCAAATACGCTAAAATTCTTGGCCACAATAGGGTTCTAAAGGTCCCGTCACATATTAGCTAATTTGAGCGTATAGGCATTCGTTAGCTCGATTCGCTAACGTGTGACGGGGCCTTCAAGTTCTGCTCATGCAGGCTATAACCACATTATGTACAGTTCTGATTATACCTTTGAGTTTTATTTCAATTAAATTTAGAATGAGTTTGTGTAACTGATTTTGCATGCTGCGTCACAGATTTATAAAATGTAAATATTCAAGTTTTTCGTGGGAACACCGTGGTTTTGTGCTAAAAGCTATTGCATTGCCTCTGGAATGGGAGGTCAGGGGTGCGATCCTTGTTCAATATCTACATCCTTGGATAACACCCAGGGCCCTGTTTCATAAAAATTTGTTATCAATAACAAGTTGCAATAAGGTTTATAAGCTTCTCAAATCCTTGCATCTGATTGGCAGAGAGCAAATATGTCATAGAAATGTTGCAGTTGTTACTGATAACAAGTTTTATAAAGCTGGGCCCTGGTGCATGAAAGTGTAGACTGGGTACATGCATGCTGAAGTGTATTGAAGGGCTCGCAGAAAGAGCAGTAGTAATTCTGGCGTGGGAACCTTGTGTATATAAAACTCAATTATAACCATTGTTATTATATTATTATCATCATTATCAGTAATGTTTCTTTGGAAAAAAAAGTGTGTGTGAATGTGTGTGTAATAAATGGATGGTACCCAATAAAGAACCTGTATACCCGTGTTATAAGAATTTTAAAAATGTGAATCGTTGTACGCCTTTTTTCTCCCTCTTCTTCTTCTCCTTCTGCATGTTTTACTATTTTGTTCTTTCTTCTTCTTCCTCCTCCTCTTTTGCTCCTTTTATGTGTCGCTGAACATGACTGAACAAGCCTACGTTTTCATACACGCGTTGATAAAACGGGACGTCTTCAGGCGGCAAACTCTCATTCAGGCTAGTGATAGTTTGTGAAACGCGAAGAGGCTCTTGAAAGAGGAAAAGTTTAATAAAAGAAAATTATCTTTAATCAAAGGTAAACTGCGAAGTTTTCAACTGCGTTCAGCCTTATGTTTGCGAAATAAATAATAGCGAAACAGGAAAATAAAATTTATATTTTCACATCTTGTGTTTTCCTTATTCTGTCTTACAAGTCAGAAAGAAAAAGAAGCTTTGAATCGAAACTACATTGCTTCCATTTACAGAAATCTAAGAAATCACATTCAAAAACTCTCAAGTAGTATTTTATCATAAAATATGACTTCACTGAAGCTGTGAAAACAAAGCTGTATAATGTACTTAAAGGTTCTAAAAAGATACATATCTGACATCCCTAAAATCCACATGTTTTTTTGTTAATACAAATTACATGTACAGTGTATGAAGACAAGACATTTACGATATCGCAGGCTATCATCTTATAGCTACATTATGATTACGAAATATGTCCATTCTCCGATTAATATAACAGTCACTTTGTAAAAATTCGAGATTAATATGAGCCACATGCTTTACTGTCTAACACAACCAGCAGAGCACAAAATGAATAGAAAAACACTTTTTTTAAAAGAATTGAATAATGAAACAAGAACAAGGAATTGACCGAAGCATTGATTGACATAAACATTATGCAAATGTTGTCCTCATTTTCAAATGAATTCGAAATACATTGTTGATGTATCATATACTAGCACCCCTTAGTTACAAAGGGGATATTCTTCGAATATTGAAGATCAAGGGAATTTGAAAATATTGATAATCACCTTCCGAGAAAAACCACCTTATCGCCATGTGTTTTGCAAGAACAGGGGGGTGTAACATAAAGAGATACAATCAATCTTACAATCAATTGTATCTCTTTAGTATATGGCTTGCCAGATACTTGATTATAATTGTATTTTTTATGTTACACCCCCCGGAAGTCATAAACATGATAAATACAAAAATAAATTTTCTCTTCAATATGTTTCTGAACAGGACCGGCGCTACAGGGAGGGATGGGGAATGATTAAAAAAAGAGGAGTGGGAAAAGGGGGCAGGATCATGCTATTACATAATAGCCCCATCTTTTTCATTTAAAACGTAAAGTCACCTTTTTGTCAAGGCCAAAAACCGGAAAAATATCTCCCCCCCCCCCATCACATTATCTCCAGCGCCGCCTCTGTCTCTAAAAGGCATGTAAAATGAAAGGAAATTGAAAATGTTTGGCCGAGAACTAATTTTGAGCCAATAAACGGTTTGTCAGCTCCATTATTTTATCGGATATCATTAGTGAGATTTGGTCTTCTTCTGGGGAGTGTTTCATGAATTGTCTTGTCGGTTATTTTCACTGACAAACTTGCTCTCAGCCAGTCAGATGCAAGAATTTCAGTAGCTTATAACAGTTGTCAGTAACAATCACTGACAAGATACTTCTTGAAACACTCCCCTTGTCTTCTTCTTCACTGCCTTCTGACCCCAAAGTGCCAATAGCATTCAACATCATTGTTTCAGATAAGTGCAGCATTGAAACACATCTTATGCCTCGTACGTAATCTTTCGAGGAATGTTGTCCCAGAGCTACTGTTTGGTCGGATTGGGTGTTTATAGTCATCACTGAGTAGGCCCTAAAGCTTGATAAGTGTTTCCTTCACCTTTTTAAAAAATTTTATTCGAGTTGACCAATATCGTCCTCTAGACCTCTAGACTCGAGATTAGAGTATTCAGCGTAGTTGTCCTATTGGAGAGACAGGTAAGTACTTTCTTGAAGATCGTCCGAGCTCGTTCAAAAAAAGGTCGAGATAGTCATGAGCATCCACTCGAAGATCTTGATAGCTATTCTCCGTATCTAGAGCAGTTACCTCGCTCACTGCGTTCGTAGGGAGTCCACCGCCTTTTTATAGGGCAGTGTAACCAGCATTGCCATGATTGTCCTCCAGTAAATCTTGATAAGGGTGACCACTACTGCCATGATTGTCCTCTCGTAAATCTTGATAAGGGTGACCACCATTGCCATGATAGTCCTGTCGTAAATCTTGATAAGGGTGATCTCTCCGGCCATCTCTCAACAGCTCTTGATATAAACCACTATTGCTAGGTGCCACAGTTTGGTCACTCTCTGGTAGATTGTACTCATGATAGTCATCCTGTTCATTGTCGTCGAATAAAACATTGCAATCCTCCCCTCCTATCTCATTATAGATGGCCGCATTGTCATTTTCAGAAGGTGAGGCAGAGCATCGTAGTTCGGAACATTCGAGCTGATGCTGAATCCCTGAAGATTTCATGGGAACGTCACCTTCTCGTGAAATCCTCGCAGAGACGCTTTTCTCTGTGAATTCATGCTGTTCACCACTGCTGTTCTCACAAGCTGGATTCGTTATGCCACTGTCGGTTCTTGGGAGTTGTGGCTTTTGTTCGGATACTGAGTGAAGTTGCCTAGAATTTTGAAAACCGAGTGAGAAAACCACGAAACCAAAGATGGGGATGTCAATGTCGATGACTTTTTCTAATTACTGGCAATCCAACAAGCTAAAATTTAAGGGGGGGGGGGGTGTTCAAGATTACTATGCGTATTCTCTGAGGAAGCAAGCCATACCAAGGAAGTATAACGATGATAGACCGGAATAATTGGGAAACAGATATTTGCATTTTTACCCATCGGCTACTGGAACCGGTGACCCCTGTATTAAGCCTATGGGTAAACATCCGGAAGTCAAGGAATTAACTTTTTAATACCCAGGTGTAAAACAGTACAAATAACATAATACAGTAACCATTGTGTGGTAGGCTGGCAAGGCTCGAAAAAGTAATAAAACGTCATTATTGCAAAACTTTCAGAGGTTTAAAACATACAACAATATATTTCAAAATCAGGCACATTAAAATAGTGTAATATCAGTTACCTCTTTTTGTACCATATGGCTCCTAATATCAAAGCGATGAGGAGAACTACTGAAACTACGATCACGATGGATATCAGAACTGTGCTAGGGTCTGATAAACGTACGACACAACAATAGATTCAATGACAACATTGGTGTTTAACCGATGACGTTAATTCAAATCAAAAGAAATGCCTGTGATAAAATTAATCATGCACCACAGTACCAGAAGTATGGTTTAAATACTAGGCAGTATACCCGTCTCGTTGGGAGTAGCAGCAGGGGCTTCGTTATGGTAGCAAAAACATTTTAGATTTTTGCTAAGTTTAAAAAATGTTATCTATGTTACTCCGTCATCACAGAATGTGGTGTCATGTAGTTGCATATGTTAAGCTATTTTTCTTTGATGAAATATTGCTTCGAAAGGGGGGGGGGGGGGTTCTTTTGATATACAGCTCACACACACATAAGCATTATGTGCGCGCGTGTGTGTGCGTCTGGGGTGTGAGGGTGTGTGTGTGTGTGTGTGTGTGTGTGTGTAGCGCGAATAAATGTACATGTATTTTTAAAAAAAATCAGTGGAAGTGCTGTGGTCGAGTGGTCTAAGGCGCCTCACTGGAGACGCGAAAGTCGGGGGTTCGATCCCCGCGGTAAGGCACTTATGCCCTTGAACAAGGCATTTTATCTACATTGCTCTTTTATCGTACATCAAATAAATAAGAATGCTATAGGCATTATTGATACCAACGTGGTGCACGTGTTTGTTTGTTTTTTAAATCAGAATTGTGATAAGCGACAATTCTGAGAATCTGCATGCTCCTATCAAATTGTTTAACCCATTTGCATTTCATTGGTAACTTTTATTTTCCTTACTATACCCCTTCTACCCCCCGCCCCCCTCCCCTGCGCATGTGGGTTTGTGTGTGTGCCCCACGCTCTTCACTCTCTCTATCTCATTCTGTTTCCAATATAATCCAGGGAGCGTTTCATGAAGGGTCTTGTCAGTGCTTTTTACTCACAAATTCGCTCTCGGCCAATTAGATGCAAGGATTTCAGTAGCTTATAACTATTGTCAGTAAAAAAAAAAAAAAAAAAAAAAACCACTGACAAGCCACCTCATAAAACGCTCCCCAGACCTTGCGAAAACGCTAGGAGATATGACAGGAAAGATGATGCGTACCTACTCACGCTCTGTTCGTCTCACCTCCCCTCCCCCCCTTCTCCCTGTCCTCAAATCTCCACTATATACACTTGATATATTTGAAAGAAGATGTTTCAATTAATGGACAGCGCGTATGAACAAATACAGAAATCAGAGGTAGCTAATAGTTTATTCACTATTAATCACAGGTGTAAGACTACATAGCACATCGAATGCAACTTTTCTTGATAGCTCTACGGTATAAAGCTTTTAAGTACTATAACACACACATGGTTAAGGTTTAGGTGTTACATTTCTATAGTCATTTAAAATTCATTCACAGCAAGCGATAACATTAGATATTCATTTACAATATAAAAGATATAAGGAGATTATAATTTGCATTATCACACATAAGCATATTCAAAATTCAATATTATCTACAAGCATTAAGCACTCGGTTTAAAACTCTTTTATGACTACTCTTTGACTTCACTTCCCTTATGTATAGCTCTTTCTTTTATAATTTCAAATATTGATCATGTTGAATTTTTCTATTTGCTTTTAACTCTGTAAATGTATTTGTTTTTAACTCTGTAAAAGTATTGTAAAAGTATAGTTAAATTCAACCCTTGGGTTACGATGTGATTTTTGAATAAAACATACCATTTTCATCATCATACCAAATTTCATGTTTTCGAAGCTAAGTTCTTCTGAAGGTCTAAATGCAAATGATACAACTCGCATTCTTGCACTGAATACCACTTATCCACTACAAAATGCACTACCATGTCTTTTCACAAAATGTATGTTCATGATAAACCAGTGAAAAATATTATTTTCAAATTTTGATGTTATGGCATCGAATCGAAGCATAAATCATCCACTCTAGTCTTGATCGCTATAGACTTGATAGGCGGAGAGCTTCCAAATCAAATCCGTTTTCAGATGTGAACATTAATGAAGTAAACATGGTAAACAAAGTAATAATGATAATAATAATGGTCACTTATAATGCGCTATACACAAGTACCGTAGCGCTTACAAAGTAAACATTAAAAAAAAAAAGAAAAAAGAATTAGCTCTATGGAAAAGGGTAAGTCTTAAGTTGTCTTTTGAAAGTTGACAGAGTTTCTGTTGCTCGGATTGAGGGTGGGAGATTGTTCCAAGCTCTAGAAGCACTTACACTAAAGCGTTTTCAGCAGAAGAAAGATTTGATCTGGGAATTACACTGACTATTATTATTACGGCTTATTATGCAGAAACTGTCAATATCACTTATTCATAAGCATAAGCTGTGCATCTTTAAGAATAAGAAACACAAAATACATCAAGTGTTCTTCACAGGTCTTACCAATAGATTAAAAAGGTGTTTGTTCGCTGATGAAGTAATAATAATAATATCGCCTTTTGAAGACATATCTTAGAAAGCACATGTGCATTCACAAGTTGGCACCTTCTCTGTCAGTATTTTACACGAAGTCAATTTTTTTTCCTACAGATAATGTGCCTAGTATGGATTACCGTGCTGGGTAACTGTACGCCTCTTAAGCTAATTTGTGCAATTATTCGACACACGTACGACCCCGTGGTCAATTTTTAACGCTAATCGAATTCTAAGCACTATATACATAGCCTAACGGACCTAACACTTCTCCTTTGACCCTAATGATCATTCAAAGACATAACTATATGTCTTTGAGGGATTACAGCCTGTAGAATATATCAACGAAGCTATTACCGGATCAACACCAGCTTTCATACTACATACATGTACATGTATTTTAAGAAGTTCAAACCATCAGAAAGGAAGATGAGTCCATTGCTAATCATAATGGAACCAAGAAAGTCAATTACCACATACATCATTTCTCTGGTTTGTACTTCCTAAAATCGCAGGGTCGGTACCTTACACTGGGTTTGATTGACATGATAAATGCAAGGGGGAGGGGCACATTCGTGTTTGAAGCAGTGTTAATTCCATTTTGCCGAACGAGTGTAGCAAGGGAGCGGAAAATACACTTTCTTTTTAATGGTAACTGATAAATAAACTGGTTTTATTGTTGCAGATCGGGGCAGGCACATTTGTCTAAGGCTGTGTTAATTCCGTTTTGGCGAGCTCGCAAAAATGATAATAAAGAAAAAAAAAACGATCATTGGTACATAAACTGGGTTTTATTCTTGCAGTTCGGGATGGCACAATCGTATTCAAGGAGATTTCCTGTGTGTACTCGGGTTAGACTAAGTAGACTAAATACACAAAACACAATGGCAGTACAGTAGAGCTGACATCAGTCGTTAGATCCTAGCCAGCTTAAAACAGAGGGTTTAAAAACCCGGAGCGGAGTGTGATCGGCCATGAAAGATAACTTATGCCAGCAAACAAGGTGAAGTAAGAATACACTGAAGCTTCGACAGTCTGTGAGAGCGGAAAAGCAAAACTATGGCATATCTCCAAAGAACTGACAAGTTAAATGGCACATCGATTAAAAAAACTTGGAAAGCGTCAGCGACGCATGCTAGCGATTTCCAGTAATTATCTCTAGCTATTGGCATTGATTGGCAGTTATTTGAAAGCATCCATTATATGATCTAGTCAACATCATCATATCTTATTTTACCCTGATCGCTTCGAAGCTGTACAGACGGGAATTTTTCAAGCAGAAGTCGTGGTAGTGTCCTTTGTAGAACTACTAGTGTCACTTCGGCTTCCATGAGCTTCTGCCATTTTGGTTGTCTTTGAGATGGTTTTAAGAGCAGATTTACCCTTCGCAGGTTTTCGCTTCTTTTCTCTCATATTTAAGAAGGTATAGATGACTGGGTTTAGAGAGGAATTTATTGGTAGGATGAAGATGACGATCCAGGCGTATAGTGAGCTAGGCAAGACAACCAACCCTGTTTGGGTAAGAATTCCCATTACTATGATAGGCATCCAGCATGCAAAGTCGGTTCCAATAATAATGGCCATTTTCCTGGCAACCTTAATTTCCCTCCCTCTCATTTCTGTGTTTCCAACAGACTGAGTAGATCGCTTTACTTCTATAAACATCATGATGTAACAGACCAACATGAACAGGAAAAGAGCCAAATTAACAACGATGAATATGACAACAGAGTATATCCATGAGGGATGGCTGTCGCTACTGATCGCCTCGTAAACGACAAGGAATTCTTCCGACCACTCAGATTCTCTGATGAATCTCAAGATTCCTGTTTCTCCCGAATCAACGTGCAGTGGCAACCCCAGGCATACATCCGAAAGACCATAAACGCCAGACAGATCTGAGTGGAGCAAGAATGGCACCAGACCCACCACAAATACAATTACCCACATAACGAATAGAAGTGCACCGGTTACTTTGATGTTCAGCCGATATTTTCCAAAAGGAAACAAGATACAGATCAACCTGTCAAAGGTGATTAAGGATAATGTCAGAACCGAGAGCTCACTCGACAGGAACGCCAGAGCACCTGCCACCTTACAGATAGTGGAATCGCGCCACCAAGGCGCACTCAGAAAGTAAGTCTCACCAAAATGAACGTCAGCAGATGTTATGAAAATCATATAGACGCCCATGAGACAGTCGGCAAAAGCTAGATTTATTATCAACAGAGTTTGAACGGTTATCTTCTCTTCTTGACGGAATCTTAGAATAAGTACATTGATGTTTCCAACAAGAGCGGTGATACCTATGACCCAGCCAAAAATTCTCAAGACGAGGCTTGGGTAGAGCCTTCCACAGGTGTCTAGGGGACTTTGGGGAGATGTCCTGGCACAAGTGACGTTCTCTTGTTGCGCCGCAAGACAACATATCCTGCTGTCAGAGGCAGACCTGTAACAGTAACACAGAATTGAATGAAATGCTTCTTTTCGTGAAATGTGAAATATGTTTTTCTCATCATTGTGTTAAAATTTAACGAAATTCAACGCACATTACAAATTACAAAACAAATGGGTGGTTATCCGTATTAAATCTGCACAATTTAAACTGTGATATTTACCCAAAGACATTTGACTCTGTTTATTAGTTGTTCTCTGTCACTATTAAGTATTTGGCGTCACCTGCGCCTGAGTGGGGAAAAGCGAACTTAATCGTTGTGACTCTCGGGTCTCTCCTCCCGATATAACTAATTGGGATGTGCAGGTGTACCACTACACCGGTGTTTCCCCTACTCTTCTTCGAATAGTGCACTGGGTTCTTAACGTGCAGAGGTGGTGAATCTCCTCTACACGGGGCCTCCATTTAACGTCCTATCCAAGGGACGGACTGTTTTTCAACTGAAACATAGCCTGTGTCTATGAAACAGGGGAGGAGCACGCTAACACAAAACGCAGGCACTATCTGAAAAATAATGAGCTTCAAATATTACTTAAACGTACACTTGCGAGCGCGTATGAATTTAGGGCATGCACGAAATCAAATTGTCATTCCATTCAACCCGTTGCAATCTTATGTTATCCTTCATTTTCTTCAGACTGCCTAACCGTTAACCCCTGGAATGCCGGATTAAGCTTGTGGCGGGTATTTCAGACACCCTCAGCTGTACTTTTTTCAGATGATTGGTACACTTTAAGAAAATGGTTTCATTGTAGAATTACAATTATAATTTTCAAGTGAGCAAAGAATTGCCCAAAAGCTACATTCAAAGCATTTTACACTGTTTTTTTTTTTTAATTATCATTTTTGCAGTAGATTTTCATGCATTAATCGCAAATCAATAGATAATCTATACAAGTAATCTTACTTACACGGCCGATAAAGAAGACAGGTTATTGGTCAATTCTGCTTCAAGAGATGGTAGGTATACGTCGACAAGGAATCTAAACAGACAAAAAATATCAACCACTGTATTAAACGTGGTGTATCGAACAAGATTAACCACAAAAAGGTACACCGTATACTGACAAATACATCGCAATATATTTCCTATCCATCTACCCTCCATTGATGCTTTGAAAGGGTTTTTTTTCCTTCCCTTTTTGTTGAAAGTAATTTCATACAACAACAATCAATATCATCAAGATATGATTAAAACATAAAAAATCAACCAAAATTATACAGAATTCCAAAGAAATAAAGGAAGCAGCATACAAGTTTGTGACACAAAACACAGGTATAGGTTAGGCAGGCACAACAATTATTACCAATCAAATCTCAATTTAAATGATTTACAAAAATGTAAATTGAGTTTACCCTTCGCTACACGATATTCTAACTCTTTACTGGTATAAATATAAGCGTAAAACCTTGATCTGCTGATAGCTGGAGGATCTACTTTGGAATTTATATAAGTAAATATAATATTTCAGTACAAGAAATACATACTTAAGAAATCTTCGTCACATCCAAACATTTTGTTGAAAACAGACAAATTTATGATCTTACTGAACTTCTGATTAATAATATTAATAAATTCATCCTAAAAGGATTTAGCATGATCACATTCAATGAATGTATGAATAAAAGTTTCGGGAGTCGTTTTGCAAAAAGAGCATCAATGCTTTGAAAGTTTTTTTTTCTCTCTCTCTCTCTCTTTCCGTTTTTATTGAAAGTAATTTGATATAACAGCAATCAATATCATCTAGATATGATTAAAACATAGGAAATTAACGAAAATTATACAGAATCCCAAAGAAATAAAGGGAGCAGCATACATGTACATTGTTACACAAAACACATGTATGGGTTAGGCAGGCACAACAATTATTACAAATCAAATGTCAATTTACGAAATTGCAAATTGAGTTTACAATTCTTTTCGCTACACGATATTATAACTCTTAACTGGTGTTAATATAAGATCTAAAACCTAGATCTGTTGATAGCTGGAGGATCTACTTTGGAATTTACATAACTAAATATAACATTTCAGTACAAGAAATATATAGTCAAGAATTCTTAACTAAATACATAATACATAACTAAATATAACATTTCAGTACAAGAAATATATAGTCAAGAATTCTTCTTCACATGCAAACATTTTGTTGAAAACAGAAAATCCATGATCTTACTGCACTTCTGATTAATAATGTTGATTAATTTATCTCAAAATAGGTTTAACATGACCACATTCAATGAATATATGAATAAAAGTTTCGGGGAAGGTTTTGCAAAATGAGCATTAATGCTTTAAAAAGTTTTTTTTTTCTTTCCTTTTTTATTAAAAGTAAAAGTAAAAGTAACTTGACAAAACAACAATCAATATCATCAAGATTTGATTAAAGCATAAAATTAAACAAAAGTTATACAGAAACCCAAAGAAATAAAGGGAGCAGCATACATGTTACGCAAAATACATGTGTAGCTTAGGCAGGCACAACAATCATTACAAATCTAATCTCGATTTATGAAAATGTAAGTTGAGTTTAACCTTCTTTTCCCTACACGATTTCTAACTCTTTACTGGTATTAATATAAGATTCTAAACCTAGATCTGTTGATAGCTGGAGGATCTACTTTGGAGTTTACATAAGTAAATATAATATTTTAATACAAGAAATACGTAGTTAAGAATTCTTCTTCACATGCAAAGATTTCTTTGAAAACAGAAAAATCCATGATCTTACTGCACTTCTGATTAATAATATTGCTTAATTCATCCCAAACGGGTTTAACATGATCACATTCAATGAATATATGAATAAAAGTTTCGGGGATGGTTTTGCAAAAAGAGCAGTCAGGGGATTCTTTTCTTTTTATCTTATGCAAAAAAAAAATCATTTAAAGCAATGGCTTTGTGAAATAACTAAAAATAAAATGAGTGAATAAATGCTTTGAAAAAGTTGACATTTTATAGATCAAATCTTATATGGAAGTAAATGGAAGGAATGCTTTACTGTACGCAGTTGTATTTTGTGAACTCACAGGTTGCAAAATTTGATGTGGTTTTAAGAAAATGATACGCAAGACTTAAATCGTGTAAATGCTTCGAAATTTACTTCTTTAAAAAATGTACATGTATTAGTTACAACTTACAAGTATTGGAGGTTCCACAGGTTATAGAATGAATTCTGGTGGATTTGAAGCAATGGATTGTAACTGAGGTCCCTTTAATTCAAGGGAGACAAAAAAAGGAAGAAATGAAGAATTAATTTTTTATACATGTGTATATGGAAATACAGTTGTCAGTTTAAGCTCAATCATCGTGCCTATTTCATTTCTGCCAGCTTTCGCCTCTTTCTTTGTCTTTTTTTCTTTTCATCTTCAGTTCCCGCTGTTCTAAAAATCCAAAAATTGATTACGAAAGCAAATCACATAGGACGTCTCTATATTTAAGCATCGTAAAGATAGAGGATTCATTTCGCAGGCCCCCCCCCCCTCTCCCACCCCTATCAACTTACCTTCACAGCTTGTCGTTTATAGGTTAAGATATTCCTTTTAAAAATTAAAAACTGTAAATTTCTTGTTAATTGGGAAAAGATGAAAAATAAATTTGCGAAGAGACATGTCCGGGAGTATCCCATCGAACATAAGTAAAGCATTATGCGCATCACACACCACAATACAGAGCATTACACACGCAATTTCCTGGCGCGGTCGTTTATTACTGCCCTATTCTACAAGCTACAGCCAGCAGATGGCACTCATCTATTCGACGTTTAAATTCAAACTGTTGTAACGAATCAAAAGGAATTGGGAACAGTTTTCATTTCTCACCAAAAAGTTTCAAAGCCTATATTTTATATACATACTCAGTATGGTAGGCCTGTACTGTTCGATGCTAGTAAGTTTCAAGAGGTTTCAAAAAAATTGCAAATCGGACCTCTACCTTATGGTCCTTCTTTTCTTTCGATATATTATGCCTAAAAATAAACATATACCTTATATACATATATCTAGACCTACATGTGAGAAATAAAATCAGTCCTCTTCCCAAAACTTTGCTGGAGCCTTTAAAATACATAAAAGTGACTAAAAATTGATATCAATTTAAACTTACAACATTCTTAGGCTCTCCAGTCCATCAAAAATCCCTTGAGATAGGTAACTGATGCTGTTTGATGATAAATTTCTGTCAAATCGTGAAAAAAAACCAAATGTACTTTCAAATCGTATACTGGCACAATATCAGACACATTAAACGCTGTTACAGTAATGAAATCAAAATTTTCTAACGAAAAGTTGTACATAATGTATACGCAAAAATGACAGATTTTTGAAGTATGCTTATATCTTCTAAATTTGCAACGTTAGAATTCAGATGTTGGATGATAAATGAAGCTAAAATAAAGTAGCGGCAAAAATGCAGTTATTACGAGATAGGGAATTAGCCTGATCATACTTATTGGGATGACTTTGTCTTTTCATATGTTGATTTTTCACATTGATACTGGTGTCGTTTTCTTTGCTGTATACCTTTCACGGCATTGTTTGTTCATTATTGTCATTTTATCAAGTAAAGAATAAAACTGAAACCAAATAACACTTCATTTGAATGGAATTCTTGGATAAATCGATAAAAGACCCTTGGCGTAAATACCAAATATTGCCTGTTGGTCAGAAAGTCTAGTCTGATTTTTTTTAAAGATCATGGACTTACAAGATTCGTAGAGATGACAGGCCTTCAAAGATTCCCCGTTGAATTTCCGTTATGTTTTTACTATCAAAATAGCTGCACAGATATGTTGAAAGGTAAAGAATTATTTCATAAATAAATTCTCAAATAAGAGCATTCTCAAGAGCATGACTATGCACACCTACTATCCCACTTACGCAAACCATAAACAAAGTGGATGTTACATGCTATACAGGCTAACCCTAAAAAATGAAACTCAATTTAATGGGGAAATCACTCAACAATTTTTAATTACATTCATGGGGTTTTTTTTTTTTTTTCGGTATAATTAATCATTCCAAAACATTTCCCATATTTCAATCATTACAATGAACCACATGTAGCACGCATCCACTTATTTTGGTCGGTTATGTTTGTAACATTGCCACTTTAGAAGGTATGCAATTTAACATATTAATTATTGCTCATGTCTTCGGTGTCAAATGAAAGAAGTGAAAATGAGTCTTTCAGTGATTTGTACACTCAAAAATTAAACCTGAGTTTCCATTTTGCAAGGACACCCGGTACAATTACTTTAAATTTATCTGGCAAGAAGACACTTTATGTTAATATCAAAGGGTTCTTTTTTATCATATAATAGAGAATGAATTTAAGAATTTTAAAGGAAATACTTACAGAAAATGAATGTTTTTAAATCCTCTGAAAAATCCCGTTTGAATTGAGAGAATGCTGCCATCATAAAAATTTCTGGGCGAATAAAAACAAATATGAAGCCATAAAATATTTTTGTTAAAACGATTCATATTAAAAGTTCTTCGGGGTTACCCCTTGTAGGCTTGAGAGGAACACGAACCTTCTCAATGTGCACTCTCGACAACTACAAGAAATAATATTCTCAAATTCCATCCTCTGTTCACAAAACAGTAATGACTTTGAAACTCTGACGTATTTAGTAGTGAAAGATTGTGAATCTATAAATAATGTCCATCCTACTTATAAACATAGCAGGTTAAGCTCCCTATCCCCCCCCCCCCCGAACTCGGTAAGATAATGGGATAACTTTAAGATTACGATGTATGGATACTTACAGTAGTTCCACCTGCTCTTCACTATATATTCCCTCAGAGCTGTATGCTGAACCAATATCATCCCAGCTCCTGTAACCATACACACACCACAAAAAAATGGTTTCTGTTCTTTTTATTTAACTGCAACAAACATAAACTAATGAGAAGGGCAGTGGAATTTTTAGTAACAGCGAAAACGTAAAAGTATGACAGAATATCGTAAACAACAAAAAGGGTATACAGATTTTCCAAAAAATAGAATGTATCTAAAGGTTCTCGACAACTCTCTTCATCGCTATATTTTTCATAGCAATACTATGGGCAATTCATTCTGGTCCCAGAAAGTCCATTCCATCAATGGGGTTTTATCATCAAACTCTACGATAAAAACGCACACAAAGGTACACAAACGCACGAAGGAGATTCATTTATGGATTTTTAAATTTAAACTTCTAATTAAATGAATATCTTAAAGTATTATATCAGCCATGTCATAAATCATGTTCCCTTGAAAGCCCGAATAAGTTATAACATGAAGAAGATCGACCCGTTCATCCCTTTTCCATAAAGGTTGGCCTATGGTTAGGATACTCGTTGGAGTGTGCATAATTTGCTCTAATCATGCTTTAGACTTTGGACCTTATCATGCTTATTATACGAGATAATTCAAGGTACCTCCCGAAGAAAATCATTTGTAAGGAGATTTTTGTAATGATACTTACAAGCACTTTAGAGAGAACAAACCCAGGTCGTAGAAAGCGCAGTGGAGCTGCTCTGAAACAGGGGAAAATATTTTCCAAATCAGTATTCCATTTTGCAGATCCTAGAGCTGACTGACTCTTTTCTAACTTTAAGTTTTTGCGTAAATACATGGACTCTGGTTATAATCTTGCGAAAATCCAGACTAAAATAGGCTTACTATGAAAAGGAAAATAATATCCATTTACAAAAAATAGACAATGCAGCCGTCGACGAAATGACGAAGCATAAGAAAATAGATTATTCAATTAGACACAAATTCAAATTTCATCACAGAGATAATGATGCTTTTTGGAACAAAACAGATGGAAAGCTAGAGTAAATTGAAAATGACATCAAAAGGAAAATTTTATCGTGATATGATATCATCCACGTTGATTTGACCGATTTGATTTGGTACGATTTGATTTATTTCTTTATGGTCTTTTTCAAATTTACTTTATTAACTGAAAAGCAAATAATAAAAAGATATCGTGATTGAAGCACCGTGGAAATAAGGTAATCACATTATTCAGATCAAAACATAAATTCGTATTCAGATGTCAGATTCTAAACACATTTTCTTCTCACAATCAAATATAAAAGATGAGATGTTTGTAAAACAGTGTGCGTGAAAACATACTGTGAAGGTGTGAAAATATCTTGGCATATAAAGTCTCTGAAAAGGGGGGCTGGTGTGAGCCTCTTAATCAGGGTGTTAATAACACGACCCAAAGTAATTTCCCTATCTCACCATTCCATGGTAAAATAAAACAGCCATCTGTCACCGGTTCGCAAACAGGATCTATTAAAAAAATAATCATATCAATATACACAAGAAACAATTTTAACGTATGTCTGCAGTAAATGTTTATCTTAGTGAAATATTCCATTATTGTTTGGACTTTCGAACTCAAGGTACATGAGATCCGTCTACTTTTCAAAGATATCAATGAAAAGTTCATACCAACTAGAATATGGAGAATAACATTACAATTCTAAAATTCGGAATAACAATACAATCAAATATTACTTTAATCTAAG